>CANYCX013741772.1:0-10844 GCA_948193385.1 Breynia disticha f. nivosa
TTGTCTAAAAAATTGTAAAAGAGGAATTGAGTCGTACTAATTTTTCGCACAAAAATTATATGGCGTTGGTCTTGTGGGCTTGAGATATTCATTCAATGAATAATTTTGGGCATGGCCCAAGCCATCACTGGGTTAACTCAAGGAGTCCAAAGGCCCAATTTCTCTTAACAGCTTGGCTTAAAACTTAAAATCGGATTTGCTATGTTTTAGGGTAGCGTTGCATCTTGTTTGAGCATGTGGGCCTTGGGCCCAGTTGGGTGTTAGAAAAAAATGCATGTGAATGTATGTTTATGCATGGTGCATTCATGGGCCTTGTTTAATGGGTTGTAAAAGCATAAGCCTATTTTTCTTAGACTATGTTTAGAATAGACTTCGTATAGAAAAGGAGGCCCAACCGAGCATGGATGGAGCCCAGACGTGGAGCCTAACAAGGAAGGATGGAGAGCCCATTGGAGATGGACTTGAAGCCCAAAGGATATACTATGTAATAATATAGGCCTAGTTCTAGGTTATTGGCCCATGATTGCACGTTTAGTTTTCTGTACTTAGTCTTGCATGCTAGGTTAACGTTGATGAATGTTTGAATCCTACATCGAATGTCGAATCCGCGTTTTCCATGCTAAGCCATCGAATCAAACAACAACTTAATCCTGAAATATTAAGTTAAGCAAATTGCCTCCCTAGATTAACGACCCATCAAGGCATCAAACATCGAAGCATGGGCCATGCCAAAGCTAGGCAAGTTAGATTTTCTTTGTGAGACGGGGCTAAGAACGATGCCTTCTATGCTACCATGTTAGAGCGGGGGTAGATTGGTTTCATGGTTAGCACGTTAATGGTAGGTTTGGACTTAACACTGTGACGATGTGTCGGCCCTAAGCAATTAATGGGAACTGCCCTGGTACAAAAGTGCTAGTCCCATTAGAAATCGAGAGTCATCTTTGGGGAAAGATGATTGGATCTAGGTCTCACTAAACGTCAGTAACAAGTGGATTATTTAAAGGGATATTAATCAATTGTTGAGTGGGAGATCTTTTGCTTAAAAGACCTCATAACTGACCTTGTTTGGTTTTTCTTTGAAGACAATGAATCCGAACCCAAACAACTCGAATTTTTCCCTGTGCTCTATCCTTAAAAAGGATAACTTGAATGAATCTAATTTTCTGGATTGAGCTCGAACCCTACAGATTATTCTGAGGCAAGAGAACAAACTAGAAGTCTTGGATGTTGCTCTTTCGGATGAACCGGCAAGGAATGCCACTCCCGTCGTTCGAGAATCTTTCGAAATAAAGAAGGTAGATTCGAACGATGTCACTTGTCTGATGTTGGCTACAATGATCCCCGAGCTGCAAAAACAGTTCGTGGATCAAGATACGTACCACATCATGACTACTCTCAAGGAAACGTTCCAAGAGAAGGCAAAGTATGAGAGGTATTTGATTGTGAAATCATTGACCTTATGTAAGATGGCTCCTGGAGGAAAAGCTAGTCCTCATGTTCTCAAGATGAAAAGGTATTTAGATAGCCTTGAGAAACTTGGAGTGGGATTAAAACATGAGCTTACCATTGACCAGTCCTTGGCTCCTTACTACCTAGTTATGACCAAGTGATCCTTAACTACTATATGCAAGGCGTGGATTAGAATGTGACAGAGTTGCACAGAATTCTTAAGACTGCTGAACAGAGTATTAAGAAGCCACAGCCTACATTGATGGTTCAGAAAGACGGCCAGAAGGACGTCAAAAAGGACCAGAAGAGCAAGGGCAAGGATAAGATGCCTCTGAAGCCTAAAAGGGATGGGTTCAAGCCCAAGGCAGGTCCTAAGCCTCATCCCTTGGACTTATGTCATCATTGCTTTGAGAAAGGCCATTAGAAGCGACACTATCCAAAGCTATTGAGAGATAAGAAGAAGAAGGGTGCTAATGGAGCATCAACTTTAGGTATCTACGTGATGGAAATCAATCTCTCTATTTAGATATCATAGGTATTAGACACTGGATGTGGTTCTGACATTTGTTGTAATGTGCAGGGACTAAGAAATTGGAGGACGCTTTCTAAAGGCGAGGCTGATCTCCGAGTCAGAAATGGAGCTAGAGTTGCTGCCATAGAGATTGGAGACTTAGTTTTATGTTTGCCTACGGGCTTAGAGTTAAAACTTTTGAACTTCTTTTATGTACTTGCAATGAGTAGGAATATTATTTCATTTTCAGCCTTGGATATTGATGGATTTTCATTTAATATTGGAAATAATGTTACAAATATTCATCGTGGTGATATTTATTATCGATGTGCATCCTTAATGAATGGTTTATATATCCTAGACTTATCAAGTCGCGAGCCTATTTACAACGTAGAGAATAAGAAAGCTAAGTCCGATGAACTTAATCTTTCTTACTTCTGGCATTATCGTTTAGGACATGTGAGTGAGAAACGCTTGCAAAGACTCCATAAAGATGGAGCTCTTAGATATTTTGATTGGAAATCATTATACACTTGTGAATCGTGCATTCGTAGGAAAATGGTAAAGAATCCTTTCAACAAGAAAGGTGCGAGAACTAGTGGACTATTGGACCTAATACATTCTGATGTATGTGGAACATTAAGTGCACAAGCCAGACGTGGTTATAGCTACTTCATCACATTAATTGATGATTATAGCTGGTATGGCTATATCTATCTAATGAAGCATAAATCAGAAATCTTTGAGAGGTTTAAGGATTTTAAGAATGAACCAAAAAACCAACTAGGTAGACATATCAAAGCTATTCGATCTGATCGAGGTGGCGAGTATATGAGCCTAGATTTTCACCAATATCTGTGAGATTATGGTATATTACCACAACTCATACCTCTGCTTGGATCAAAAAGATCATCACAGGACTATGAGTTGTCCCATCTATCATAGATCCCTTGGAACTTTTGTGTGATAATAATGGGGCTCTAACACAGGCTAGGGAGCCCTGAAATTGCCACCGATCCAAACACATACTCAACAAGTTCCATATCATTCGAGAGATCGTCGATGAAGATGATCAAGGTTCCAGGTGACCCTGAGCAAGCAACTGGCAGGTCCGAAGCAAGAGCGTCATGTTAGGTCTTTTGGGCTTAGGGTCATGTATGATTGGGACTAGTGCTAGTGGGAGATTGTTAGTGTAAGCCCTAGCCCATTCCATTGTTTGTAACTTTTATTATTTCATTAATAAAATTATGAGACATTATTTTATCATATCATGTATTGACCTGTGGTATGTGTTTGATAAAATATCCAAGAATGTTCTAAACTCACAATTTCACCACATTAAAAATCATAGTTCTTTCAAAACAACATGGATACTCATTCACACAAACATACATACACCCCACACACCTAACATATCATACATTAGGTTCTAAATTCACGATTTCACATTTATTTTCACACTCAAAGAAATTATAGTTAACCATACAAGAGACTAAAGATGGATAAGTAAGTGAACGAACATCCACTTACGTTAAAGTCTAGGCGATTTCGTTCGACGGTCGCTCTGGCTCCTCTGTAGCTCTGGCTCCTACACATTTGTTAAAAAATGTTCGAATTCTTAACGTTTAGACAAACCTTTACTAATTATTTGAAACCTTTTCCCTCTCTTACAAAGTCCATCTCATCTACTAACCCAAACCCAAACCCCCCCCCTTTTTACTCTCCTTATGATCTTATCTTACCCTTATTAGAAAATTTGTTCTAAATCTACAAATTTACCTCTTTCTCATAGATTTACCATAGGGATTTGGAAGCTTACCTTAATTGGACGTTTACCCTACCATAGAAAAACACAAGATACAGCAAGGGGCAGAGATTTGGTGGAAATTGCTGGAAATTTATGTAGGTTTGTGAGGAAATCAGGTCTAGGGAAAGTTAGGGAGTTACTTAGGGTTTTAGGAGAGTGTGGTTAAGTGTTTGGAGTGTTTTGAGTTCATTTATGGTTGTTTTCCGCATTTAAATGACGTGTACAGAGTCCCTGATAATGTAGGTTTAGGAAAATTAATGTAGTTTTAGCAACATACGTTATTATGGGAATCAGACCCAAAATAACATACATTATTCTATGGAATAACGTAGGTTATTCCTATCTGTCCATGAATAACGTATGTTACTCCAAAAGTAGCGTACGTTACTTCCCTCCAGTAGCACATTTTCAGCATTATTGACTTCTGATTCATTCAACCTTGATTCCTTATGGCCTCCTGACCCCCTAACATGGTTTGGACTAGAGTACAACTATCATTGACTGAAATTTAAGGGCGTTACAACTCTCCCCTCCTTTCAAAAATTTTGTCCTCGAAATTGTTTTGGTTTTCTAACCACTACCCTCTCTTCTCAACTAACACTTGGTATAGTTAATAGAAGGAGACATACCATTGTCCTCTTGTTGCTGTTTTAGGAATAAGTATGGGTACTGCGCTCTCATGTCCCACTCAACCTCCCATGTAGCTTCTTGAGGTGAGTGGAAACTCCATTTCACCTTCACTATGGGAATCTCATGATTCTTAAGCTGACACACTTGTCTATCAAGTATCTACACCGGTTCCTCCACATAGGGAAAACCCTGCAAAATCTCCAACTTTGGTTCAGGTATAACATGACTGGGGTTTGAGAGATATTGTCTCAACATCGAGACGTGGAATACATCATGTAACCTTGCCAGCTCGACAAGTAGTCACAACTGGTAAGCTAAAGGTCCTAACCTTTCTATGATCTCATATGGTCCAATATACCTTGGGCTTAACTTCTCGCTCCTATAGAAATGCACCACACCCCTTCGTAGGGACACCCACAAAAATAAACATTCTCGCCCACTTCATAGGTTATCTCCTGATGATGCTTGTCATAGTAGCTTCTCTGACAATCTTGTGCGGCTTTCATGCACCTTTTCACCACCTCAATCTTCTTTAAGGTCTACTAAACTAGTTCTAACCCCTCCAATTGTCTCACACCCTCCACATCCCAATAGATGGGACTCTAACACTTCCTTCCATACAATGCTTCGTAAGGGGCCATACCAATACTAGAGTGGTAACTGTTATTGTAGGAGAACTCAACTAATGGTAAATGCTTATCCCAATTTGTCCTAAACTCCAAAATGCAAGGTCTCAGCATGTCGTCCAGTATCTGTATTGTTCTTTCTAATTGGCCATCGGTTTGAGGATGAAAGGTGGTACTAAAATGCAACTTGGTACCCATTGCCTTTTGAAGGCTTCCCTAGAATCTAGAGGTAAATTTTGGATCCCTGTCTGAGACAATGGAAATGGGTATCCCGTGCAGCCTTACAATCTATGCTAAATATTTCTGTGTTAGTCGATATAAAGATTCATCCTGCCGTATTGCTAAAAAATGAGTCGATTTTGTTAGTCGAGCCACTTTCACCAACACCACATTATGTTGCTTAGATGTCCTTAGTAACCCTACAACAAAGTCCATGGTGATTTTCTCCCACTTCCACTTGGGAATAGCAAGGGACCTCAGCTTACCGACTGGTGTTTGATGATCTACCTTTATTTGTTGACATGAAAGGAACTTAGCCATAAACTCTGCAATCTCAAACTTTATGTTAGGCCATCAATAACACTCTCTCAAATCTCTGTACATCTTTGTGCTACCTGGGTGCACGTCATAGGAGGAGGAATGTGCCTCTATTAGAATCTCCTCATTCAGCTCCAATACAGTCGGTACACACAACCTCTGCCATAATAAACTGTGCCCACTTCATCAACTTGATGGGGAGTTTCTACCTTTCCTTTTTTTATTTTCTTATTAATCCTCATTAACCTGGGGTTTACTTGGATGTGAAAAAGCATCTCTCCCTCTATCACGTCTAGCTGTACCTGTAGCTCCCTTAATACAAAAAAGGATTCTGCTTTGTAAGTCACTGAGTCCAGTTGTTCCTGCATCTTTAGGCTTAATGCATCTGCTACAACATTTGCTTTTCACATATGGTATTATATGCTTCAATCATAATCCTTAATCAATTCTATCCATCTCCATTGTCTAGAATTGAGTTCCTTCTAGGTGGTAACACACTTAAGGCTTTTATGATATGTGAAAATCTTAAAGGTTTCCTCGTATAAATAATATCGCCACACCTTTAGGGCGTGTATGATGGGTGCCAATTCTAAGTCATGTGTCGGGTGATTACCCTCATAAGGTCTCAACTGCCTCAATGTATAAGCTATCACCTTTTCCGTTTGCATCAAAACTTCCTTAAGTTCAGACCTAGAGGCATCCATATACACCACATACTCTACTCCTTCGGATGACAGTACTAAGATTGGAGCCCCACTCAATTGCCCCTTTAGTTCCTCAAAACTCTGTTGGCACTTCTCACACCACTGAAAAGGTGCATTCTTCTTTAACGATTCTGTCATAGGCCTAGCTATCTGGGAAAATCCTGGATAAACCTCCGATAATACCTAGCTAGCCCAGAAAACTACGGATCTCAGTCGCATTCTTAGGAGGCTCCCACTCCTTCATGGCTTTGATCTTTTAGGTGTCAAATTGGACTCTATAACGTGATATCACATACCCCAATAACATCACCTCGCCCACCCAAACCTCACACTTGCTAAACTTTGCATACAACTGCTTGTCTTTCAAGTTTTACAGGGCGACCCTAAGATGCTCCTTATGTTCCTCTCTATCTTTGGAATAGATCAAGACATTGTCGATAAATATCACTACAAACTGGTCCAGATAGGGTTGGAATATTTGGTTCATCAATGTCATGAAGCCGGCTGGTTCATTAGTGAGTCCAAAAGGCATGACGAGAACTCAAAGTATTCGTATCTAGTCCAGAATATTGTCTTTGGAATCGACAACTCTTCTATCCTCAGCTGCCAATAACCTGATCTTAGATTAATTTTTTAGAAGGTAGTTGCTCCTCGCAACCGGTCCAAAGGGTCATCAATGTGTGGTAATAGGTACTTGTTCTTCATTGTTAATCGGTTGAGTTGTTGATAATCTATGCATAGCCTCATAATACCATCCTTTTTTTAATAAATAGGACCGAAGCTCCCCACGACAATGCACTCGGTTTAATGAACCCCTTTTCTAACAATTCCTCCTATTGTTTCTTCAAATCCCTCAACTCTACCGAAGCCA
The DNA here is from genome assembly GCA_948193385.1 of Breynia disticha f. nivosa. Taxonomy (NCBI): domain Eukaryota; kingdom Viridiplantae; phylum Streptophyta; class Magnoliopsida; order Malpighiales; family Phyllanthaceae; genus Breynia; species Breynia disticha. The sequence continues at coordinate 7,136 of CANYCX013741772.1, forward strand.
TACGATAAGGGGCAATAGAAATAGGAGTGGCTCCAGGCACTATCTCAATATGGAAATCAACCTCTCTAGGCGACGGCAACCCCTGTAAGTCCTCTGGAAACACATCCGCAAACTCTTCATAATCTCCACCTCACTCACCGCAGAAGGTACGACATTCAAGTCCACCACACTTGTTAGGAAAGCCTCACAAATTTCTCTCAAACAATGGAAAGAAGTCATAGCCAAAATCAAACATGTAGGCATTGTTCATCGCTCTCCCACCATGATTATTCTCTTCTCCGCCTCGACTTTGATACTCACTTTTTTGGCAAATCAATCGACCACCGCTCTGTTTTTGGATAACCAATCCATACCCAATATCACATTGAAATCCTGCATCAGAATGATAACTAGGTTTGCCCTGAATCTCTGCTCTCACAAAACTAGCTCACAATCCCGAACCACGGTGCTAACAACTAATACATCCTCTGATGGCATAGACATTACAATAGAATAGCCTAGTTGCTCTACTAGACCCTAAACTCGACGCACAAAGTCTTGATTCATAAAATAACAACTAGCTCCAAGATCAAATAAAGTAAATGCATCAGTACTTAGAACAGAAATGGTGCCCATTATGATGTCAAGGCGGTCTGTCGTCTCCTCTCTCGTCATAGCATACACCCTAGGATGTGGAGTAGGTGTAGTGGAGCTCGAGAGGCTCCTCTTAATCTTCTCGAGGAGGCAGTGGATCCTTCCCTACCTCTGCCTGTTGTGGTCCTATTGTCTCCCACACTACTCAGAAGAGTGGATAGGTTTCCTTCGGTCCCTCTCATCCCATCACATTGTCGAGCAATGTGTCCCATCCAGCCATAGTGATAACAAACGCCCCTTCCAACCTTCATGCCCTGGTGCAGATACAGTGCCTAAGGACTAAGGGCATCTACTGGACCTGCCAGACCCTCGGCAGAAACCCAGCCCATGCCTCTGTAAGTTTGTGCCCCTCCTCTCTACTGTCCTAAAGGAGCACTAGAGCTACCTAATACTCTCTGGTGCTTATTATCTTTCTTCTTCCTTTCATTCATTGCCTCCTCACACTCCAGCGCGGCCTCAACCATCAGCTGATAAGTAAGTGGCTTGGTAAAAATCCTCTCTTGGATATATAATCTCGGTCCCCGACTAAACTGATCTCTCCACATAAGATCCGTGGCGGTCTCTTCCTGTGCATATCGAGACAATCGAGTAAATTGCCTTTAATAATCCACTAAATCCATACTCCCCTATCTCATATCTAGGAACTCCATCTTCTTATGGTACCGGTAGGTCTGGGGTGTAAAATTTTCAATGAACACCTGTACAATATATTCCTATGTCAGAGTAAGTGGCACCTCTTTGCTTTCGGGAACCCTCTCCCACTAGTACAGTGCGTCCTCCTCTAGCAGATATATCAAATACTTTAACCTCTACTGTCGGGTACAATCTAGGCGACCTATAACCCTCTCTATGATTTTTAACCACTCCTCAGCCACCTCTAGATCTATAGTACCTATAAATATTTAGCCCCCTGCCTGCGGATCTGCTCGTAATTCTTGTCTTGCTCATCATGAACCCTCAGGCCCCTCTGCTCCTGAGCCTGAAGCATATGGTTCTAAGCAGCCTGAGCAGCTGCCTCCTATGAAACCTGAGCAGCAGCTGCCTGAGTGGCCTGTTGCATTATGTCTAGGAACTACTGAAACATGGGGTGTGGTGGTACAGGTGGAGGTGGAGGTTTTCCATCGTGCTAGGACTCAGCCATATGTCCCTGCACTGACTCCAAGGACTCTGCTGGGTTAGGAATGTGGTCGTCTCCAGAATCCATCCTAAAGAATGGAAAGAGAAAAGCTAAAAAACGCTATTTAGAAAATCATGTAACTTTTACAAATCCTTTCAAAAGTTATGCACATGTCGCAAGGAATCTACTCCCTCGCTCTGATACCACTAAATATGACACTTATTCTCTGATACCACTAAATATGACGCTTATTTTCTCAAACTTGTCTTGCTTATTATTTAATTACTTAACTGATTAACGTCCATATTTTTTTTCTTTTTTTCATTTATATATATATGTTAAATTAAGCATAAATGTTGATTAAAATGTACTACACTTCAATATCATGTATAGGAAACATTGGAAGTAAAGATGTCGAATAGCATTTGCATGAGATGGGTCGAGAAATATTCATTCCTATATGCAAAGAAAACAAAATGAATGTATCTTGGGGAAAAGCCCTACTTGGCGGGTTTCAAAATAGTGAAAGATCATAAGTTTACAAAAATACAATTTTCCAGAACCAAAAGTGCAGACAAAATCCCCGACTTCACAGCGAATGTCCCTAAGAGTGTCCAAAAATAGCGTAGAGTGTTTAAGATCTACGCGGCAGCCTCCTCATCTAAAATACACAAACACACAATAGAAAATATGAGTACAAAAGTTTAGTAAGTGCAATGTTGCGTAAGTCACTTACCTATCCATATAAAGTATAATGCACTCATTCATTCATCCTCCTACTCCATCATGTAGTCATATTTATCATTCATCGCTTACAGACGTTCTCCTCTCTATACCCTAGATTCTAAGGTCCAATGTGTATGGTTTTTAATCTGAGTATCCTTTGGTGTTATAACTTCTCAAAGGTTAGCTTGGGAGTCCCTAACTTGATCTAGATCATGCCCTCGGTCAAACTATGTTAGGACTAGGTTTTAAAGGTCAAAATAGTGTTCCTTGGGATGAATTAACGTACATTAATCTCTGACCAAACCTATGTTATTCTTGAGTGCACCATAGGACTTTTCCAGCACCAGAATAACGCATGTTATGCCCTTCAGAGTAACCTACATTACTCATGGTAATGTATGTTAATGTTAGAATTAACGTACGTTATCCACTTCTGGTTTCCTTGCCAACAAAACTGAGAACTACGCGCTGTGGTTGTTGACTTCATATAGTAAGGTAATGTATGTTAATTGAATCCCAACCTATGTTACTAAGTTTCAGAAACCAACCTTAAGGCATAAAAGTTCCATTTACACTTATACAATTTCACATAATCACCACACCTTCAAGCATACACTCTCATGACACACTTTTAAATCCCTTTAAGAATACTTTAACTAAAGTGCTCACATGACATCACGATAACTTACAACATCATGCCAAATTTGAAGACACAAATTAAGAACAATCCACAAATCATCCAACCCCACATCAAATGTAACATCCTAGAATTTATTTTCTGGAAATAATTGTTGAAATGATGCTAAATAAATATTTAAATTAGGTATATGAAGTTTGATTGAAGGTTGATATAAGATTGATAGGAAATAACCAAGGAAAATGAGAAATGCTGTAAAATTAGCAAAGTACACATTGTGGCAACAAAGTACGCGCAGTCGTAATGACCACGCATAGTCCACTGTCCACCACGCGTACTGTTCTGTTTTTGGGAAAAAAATATAACTTTGCTCGATTCAATTGACATTCAAGCTTTTTCAAACCTAAACTCAGAGAAACTTGCAGAGAACAGCTAAGAAACATCAAAGTAACTTGTGTTTGAGTGAGAGGAAGAGATTTAGTAAGGAAAAACATTAATCTTACAAGAATCCAAGTCAACAAAGGTAAGGTTGATAGTTTGTTTACATGAGGTTGTAAGAATTCAATTGAAATTGATGGATTGAATGGGATTGAATG
>CANYCX013743794.1:0-14744 GCA_948193385.1 Breynia disticha f. nivosa
TAAAAGCCTAAATAATAAGGTTTACGAATCAATTTAGTAAGTGTAAAACACTTACCTCAAAATACGTGTAAAGTCGAAAATATCGACATAATCTCCATAATATCGAGCCTGCTCCAATCGTCGATTTCCCGAGCCTAACTCTCTCTTTCTCTCTCTTTCTTTCTTCTCCCACGTCTCTCCTTCCTGATCTCTCTATCTCCTGATTTATTTGTTATCTCCTGCTTTCTAAACATCACCTGCTCCCATTTTCCTTTATATAAACGAAGAAAAGCCTCGTCATTTCTCTTCTGTTTCCATTTCACTCCAGCTCATGTTTTAGTTAACTACGCGTGGTCACCAAGGGGTACGCGTGGTCGTCCATTAAGTACGCGTGGTCGCTCCCACAACGCGTCTATTTGTACAAAGTACGCGTGCTCGGCTTATACTACGCGTGGTCGTGCCGACACCGTGTACTTTTGTTACACTGTGCGTACTTTAATTTTTTTTAGAATTTTTCTTAATTTATTTTTATATCAACTTTACGTTAACCTTTCGTATATCTTTATATACTGATATTTTCATATTTATTTTAATATGAAAATTTTTCCGGGATGTTACATTTGAAATATGTAAATAAGGCTGTTCGTACACACATGTGTGAACTTATGAACGATACAAATTGTATAATCTCTAATACAAAACCAATTAACTTATATAAGACTCACAATCCAAATCGTTATAAACAACTGAATATTCTTACGTTTCTTAGATGAAAGATGCATTTTCAACATACAATTTACATTGTATAACAATCATTAGGTTGTAAATTTGTTTGTTATTCTTATTTTACTTGAACATAAAAGAAAACAACAGGAATAATGAACAGATTTCAATGGAGGAGGAAGCTTTCAATACATATATTTTGGATCATGGGACCAAAATATGTACATAATGGCAATGCATATTACAAGTGGCAGAATCCATCCCACAAGGGCATTTGTGTATTTAATTAGAGAAAGAGATGGCAGAAGCTAAATGTGAACAACAGCACATCATGGCTATGCATATTACAACATCTCTACTCATAAACATGATTATCACGTTATTATTCCATTAATTTTTTATTTATCAATTTTTTTTTTAATCATAAACTTTTCATTAAAATATACTGAAGAATTCATCATATCCCTTATAAACTTTTCTTTAATACGTGGAGTCCCCTTTTCAGTAGATTCTACTGTTTACATGTATAAACTATTAAACTACTACCAAGTATGTCTTGATTCAGTGGTGATTGAGGCTGAACTTGGTAGGGCGGACTGCAGTTCGATCCCCCACAACGCTGCTTGAGAGGAGAATGAAACCTAACCACCCAGAACTCCTCCCCAAACCGGATTAATCTTATCCCAATGGATACTTTTATGGTGATAAACCTCTCCTTATAAAGAAGAGAGATTTACCACATAAGCATTAGTACGTAGAAGTTACATTGATTAGGAAGTTTGACCCTTACAAACAAACAAGCCCTTAATTTTATTGGGAGTTGATAATTGCGTGTCAAAGTTAGAGGCAATATAGAGAAGAGTTTAATGAAGAAAGACATAAGAATTAGCTGAATTAAATGCATAAACTTCCAACCAAAAAACAACCACCAAAAATATTGGCATTTCATTAAGAGCATTCTGATCACATCCCATGAATGCAAGCAACCGTATTAGTTTTTGGAGGAGGAGACGTGGAGTAAGGGTCTCTTCTATCAACTGCTTCATTTAGTTTGGCAATGGCAGACCAGAAGTTTTGCACACACGAAATCATGGATTATTCGCTTCACTCAATTCTTCCCCCTTTATTGTTACTTTGTTGGTATTGTTGTAAATAAATATCACGTCGAAGAGTTATAATCAAGAACGGAAACAAAAGAGAAGCGAGAAATCGGTCGCTCTCTCATTGTATCTATTTCGTTAGTCTTTGTTCTTTTACTGTTTATTTTCTGTAACGCATTCCTTACCGTATTTTTTCTTATGTTATTCTCTGTTTTTGTGGCTGCTTGAAATGAATGATAAAAAATTGTGTAAATCGATAACTCAATGTTTGATGTTTTAGATAGAAATGTGTCAGACCGCCTAATATTCTTTGACTGGTGTTTTCATCCGCTAAATTGCGCTCGAGACGGATTTCTTCAAGACGATACAATAACTACAAAAGTATACTCATGTCTTAACCTTGATTTTGATCTACGTGTTCATAACATTGCGTAAAATGAATACATATTGACCTATTCTCTCCTTTTCTTTCGGCTCTAAACAAACCTTAAACTAATTTCAGATATATGAGCAAGACAAATATGTAGAAATTAAAGAATAATACTTTGAATGTTGAGCTCATTTTAGCTGAAGAGTCCTGACAGTGACAGCAACGATGATGATGATTTTGAATACCTTTCAATGAGTGACAACACTACTGCTGCCTTCCTTCCAAGACGACCACCTTCATTAAAATTCCTGCCTGCTTGGCCAACAAGAATTAGTCTGGTTTTCGAGCCATAACGTTCCACCATTTCCCTTGACAAGAAAACTTTCTCCAGGAATCCAAGAGCTTCTTCCTTGAGAGAATCTGCTCCTTTCTCCAAAATGTCTAATACTGGCTTTATGGCGTCGGCCTCGTGCAAGACGCTGGCCCCTCGGTTTGGAAAACTTTGCTGAACGAGGGTTGACAGTGTCCGCATTGATTCGAGCGCGGTTGCTTGAACGTCTCCTCGTAAGAGGGACACCAGGGGGCGCAATGTGTCCGCCTCCAACAGGCAAAAAGTTGTTTTCATGCCGCAGATGCCTGTGTGCGCGGGGCATAAATTTGAACGCCCTGGCCAGAAACACCAGCAATTAGTTGATCTGGCCACAACAAGAAGTTTTGGAGTACTGTTAGAAAGATCACCAATAAGTGCTGCTGCTCTTGCCTTCGCTATTTCCGACCCATTAGTCAGCAAGTTCACGAGGAGAGGATAAGCTCCTTGATCAACGACAGTTCTCTGCGTGTTAATGTTAGAGGGATCAGTGAACCTGAAGAGTGCACTCAGAGCATTTTCTTTTGCTTCCATATTTCCCGTCTTTATGATGCTTATGAGGGCACTAATACCATCTGATTCCTTCAGCTTTTCCGTAAGTGTCGCTTCAGATTTTGGGAGGTTGGCTAATAATCCAGCAGCAGCCATCTGTGCGTCACTCTTCTCATCATTCTCAAGAAACCCCACTAATGCTTCAAGCCTTCTAGGCTTCAGTAGGTATTCCACCACTCCCTGTGTTTCGTGATGAGAAAATATGAACAGAAGATTCATGGCAATTTCGCGGATTTCTGAATCCGTATCATCAAGAAGTGGGAGTACCAATGACACACCACGAGCAGTAAGAACAGCAGCCTTCACCAATCTCGCCTCAAACTTGCAAATCCCAACAAGTGCACGCAAAACTGGCTTCCGAACATTATGTGGTGAGCTTGGAATCTGTAGCAAAGCTAACAATTTCGGGATAATTGGTTCCAATTCAAACTGAATCCCATTTTCATCAACAAGGAATTTGATTCCATTTTCATCAGAAGTGAACTTCTCAAAAATTTCACAGCACCTGAGGATAATAATGGTGCGCATGAGGGGAGAGAACATTAGTTCTAATACCAGGGAAAGTCCTCCAGCGGCAGCAATCTGTTCTTTATTGGAACAACAAGTAGATAACTTAATCAAAACAGACAACGATGATTCTCTTGATTCAAGGTTGCCAGATGCAACCATTTCAAGCAAGGGTGGAATAATCCCTTCCTCCCCTAGGACCTTCAAATTTGAATCAACTAATTCCATGTTAACCAGAGCTTTAACCGTCGATAACTTTAAAGACTCCGGCCCTGACATTGACGATAATCAAATATGTTACAAAATTTGAGTTCCAATATTTAACAATTGTCACAAACACTGGCAATCAGTCATCATTTCTGAGCATGTATCATAAAAGATCAAAAGACACGTGTACATAGGAGCCATAAGCAGACATCAGTTACCAGACAATTTCTCAGCAAATATTAAGCTATGATCAAATTTTGGCAGAATCTCTCTTGAGAGAAGGACCTGCATTTCCATTTAGTGGCTTTTACCCAGTTAAAGCATTGAAACTACTTAAAAATGACTTATTTCACTTTTATGGAACTGACATCGTCCTGATATATGCCATTCACTTAATGCATGCAGAGACAACTAAAAGAAACCATAGCAAGGCTTGGATTAAATTTCAACCTAATCATTATTCTTCAAGCAGCAAATGGAAGAAAATATAAGCTTGGTGCTACAAACTAATGTTATCTATGAAAGTACACGAAGAGAATTGTACCTTGAATAATCCTATTGATAAGTGGTTTATACCAGCCTGACTTTGCAGCATGAGCAATGTTGTCTGCATCAACTTCAAAGAGTTGATTCAAGATTTTTTCTGAATACTCGGCTGACTCCGCCACTGGACCAGACAAGAGAGTAACTAGAACAGGAATTGCATTGTATTGTTCTGAGAGTTTCCTGCAAATACACACATTCCGACCAGATCTGTCCTGCAATAACTCAAATAATAATTCCACTGCAGCCTTTGATACACTAGGGTCATGCTCTAAGCAGGCAATAATATGAGTCCATCCCTCATGTTCCACCACCTTTTCCTGAATTTCATTCAGATACTGATTCAATAAACTAGTAGTTTGTAGAAACAAGTAATTCAGAACAATTGACCCGACCCCCGGTATGTGGATGCGGGCAAGGACACACTGAGTTATCAAGTAGCAAACCGGAAGCATACCTTATTTCTAGGATGGCCTTCAACAATATACTTCAGGGTAATTAAAATATTCCTCTTCACGTCTTTGTCGTGGGAGCTTCCAAGTATAGATATTATGATATCTGTAAGCCCTCCTATGGAGACCCAAATCTTGTTTATCGAATTATCTCTCATGAGTTCTTGCATTTGGGAAAGGGCCTCTTTCACAGACGAATCAACACCAGACAATAACTTTGTGCTGCAAGCTCTAATTCTGAGACAATAGTTCAGTTCTCTCCATTCCTCTATTGACTGTCTAATTCGAGAGTTAGACCATAAAGTAATATCAGTAAGAACCTCACCAGTTTGAGGGTCAGTTCTCTCTCCAAGATCTAACCATGCTTCAATGGAAGCTCTCTCACAAGTAGTACCTGTTGAAAGGCTAACAGGATCGTACATCACAGCATGATTTATAGGACAAATAAAAGATGCAAGAGGGCGAATATATTCTTCCCTCTCACCACATCGTTGTATGGCCTCAAGCCTCTGAAAATACAGCTTCTCGACTTCTTCATAATCCCTTGCAGCATCAGCTCGAGAGAGTAGCTCAATAACCTGCTCCAAGAAAAATACTTCAGCTCTTTCCTTTCTGTTGGCAGCCTCTTCCTTCTCCTTTCTAAAGCTTGCTAGTTCTTTGCTTATCTCAGAAGGGTCCACGGGTATTCCAACAGCCCTGGCTATTTCTTCAAGCATGTCATTAGCAAAACCCTGATCAAGCTTTTGGTCCAGAAGACCTTTGTTCAACTTGTCAACAATTTGGCGCTGGGAATGTGAAGCTTCAAATTCCACTCTTTGCATTTCATTCTGAAGCTTATATACCTGATCAGATATTCCGGCTAGAACTTCAGAATTTGCAAGAGGTAATGAAGCCAAAGACCTCCCGATATCCCTTGTTACTTGTTGTACCTCGCTAACAATGTGTCGACATTTTACCAATAAGTAGAAACGACCTCGATTTTTATATTTCTCAACCAAGGTATTTGCCTTCTTGACATCTTCTTCAAGCGATCTGAGTGCTGACCTTGTAGCTTCAGAATCATTCAATTTTTGAATTTGCAGATCCTTCAAAACTGGTTCAATATCAAAGAGATGTTTTGAAAGAACCTTGAAACTGTCCTTCTCAATTAGAACATCGTTTGCAGCTTGAGCTGTTTTCAGGACTTGGTTTGTCAGCACAGCTAGAATAGTTCCAATAGGTACAAGCTCCAAAGCCATTGCCTAATTTAAACCAAACTGATGCAACAACCAAGGAAGATTAAAAATATAATACATGGAATTTTTCCTTGAAACAAATTTCATAAACAAATTCCATATCATTTACATCAGCAAATAACAACATGCTTGAACTCAATGCTTCAGAACTCTTATGTGCTTCACCTTTATACCAATAAGAATTGTCGAGGAACAACCTTAGTTTCTGCACAACAAAAGACCAAGTAAACTCAGGACTCGACAGGCACAATCAAACAAAAACAACAAACAAAAGTAAACAGAGATCCAAGCGTGAAATGGAAGCATCAAACTTCTCTGTTTCATAGCACCAAGACAACATAACCAACTTGTGTATTTCACTTGATAAACAATCAGTTTATATGCTCCTCAAAGCACAAAAGAAGTAATATGAAAGTGACTAAAGAATGAAGCCACAGAAAAGTTACTTACCTCTACAGCATTTAGCAGGAGTTTCGGGAAGAAGAAAGACGTTATCCAACAGAGTCTCTCTGTTTCTGTCTATTGCAGTTATTGCTGTGGCTTCCTGTTTTTTTGGCGCATTGACTGAAATAGTCAAAGTCTTCCCTCCAAACTTCTCTCTCTGCCTTGCTGTCCAAGTGAAAACAAATGAGGGACGGACAGTTCTATCTTTACCGGGAAACTTCAAGGAGTCCAGGTTCTGAGACGCAGATGGGACTTTTTCTTTTCATCCCATTTTTCCTTTACCATGTATTTATTTTTTCCGGGAAAGTGAGGTCTTCTCACTTTACTAGACAGAGACAGTTGAATTGGCCGTTACGTAAACCTCCACTAGGCACTCTAAAAAGGCCTAATTTCTTTAAAGGCCCAAAACACGTGCAGTTTCTTAATGGCCCAAGATAGGCCCATTTTGTTTCCAATCTTGCCAAACTGAAATTTCATTTTGATTACATCTAAGGGATTTTTACATAAATCCAACCCCAAATAAATAGAATTCAATTTTAACTCATTTGGGAGTTTGAAAGTGGTTAATAGTATTATTGGGTTGATTTTTGGAAGTGAAATTATAAAAATTTAGTATATTTAAAAATGAATTTCAAAATTAAATATCATAATTAAAAAGTGTCTCTCCATATAATAATCCTAAATATAATGTGCATTAATTAGACATATTTCTCAACACATCCCACAGAAATTCTCTTTCAGCAACTAACAAGGCGTTCACGAGGTCGACTAGCTATTCATTTTGCAGGAAACAGTTTAATTTGCAGTTCTTTTTCTGTTCTGAAAACATTAGTTAATACTGTGGTTGATCGGAACAACCTAAAATGAAGATGATTGTTCTTGCCTGCAAGAGAGAAGTGCAACACAACGAAATCTCGAGATATAACTCATCTTAGTACTACTCTCGACAAGACACGTTCTAACTTTAAAAAATCGACGACATCCTGTGCATTAGTGTCTGAATGATCACATCAATGCCTAATTAAATTCAATAAGTCGCAAGTGTTTCAACATCAAATTTTGAAACATCAATTAACTACCATCGAAACTTTTTCTTGCATAACAAATTGAATCATAACATTGTAATTCCAGAATTATTCGAAGTAAACAGAAATAACTTATTCCAATTTCTCAACACTCAACCTCAAGTTTACAGAGAGAGTAATACATATTACACCAAAATAACACGAGGTAATATGCTAAACACGTAAGTAGAAACTTACATAGCCTCTATGCACGGTCCCTCTTTCGAGCTAATTCTCGCGCCATTTCCCTAATTTCCTCCGGGGAAGGAGGCCTCGGTCCTTCGGGAGGATATACCACATACGAACGCTTCACAGTAACAACACAATTAACACTTAATTCAAATAATCAGTAGCATAATCAAGTTAGAACCCGTAATTTAAGCAGTAAGATTATAGACGCAATAAGCAATCAGGAATCACAAAAGAAGTAATCTAATCACAGAATTTAGAGCAAGATTAAGTAAAAGGAGAAATAATTAATAAAAAAGAAGGAAAAGAGAAATACGTTGCCCATAAACTTCTGGAGATTTTTGGTGTTGTTGGCGAAGGTGTACATGAGAAAGATAGGGACTGAGACGTAGACGCCGAATTTGGCGATTTCCAGAATCCCCTTCGCTGTTCCTACTGATGACATTTTTGGTTCTCTGAGTTATTTAATGTTTCTCCTCGTTTAGTTGTTTAGCTTGTGCTTGGGGATTAGATCGACACGTTAATGGGCCGACGAGGCCCATAATGGGCTCTCATAATTAGCCTATGTGTCGTGCAAATAGCAAATGGATGATAAAGATGGCATCGTGGCTGTGTATAGACAACGAGGTGACAGTGCGACATCGTTTTCGTAAAGGGAATTGATTTCAGATTTTATTGATTTGAAATTTGAATAAGTAGTTATAATGTCTACGTAATACATGTTTTATATTATAATTGTATTAGTTTTAATAATTTAAATTATTTGATATTTTATTTTATGGAAAAGATAATTTTAATAAAAATATTTAAAATATAAATATATAAATATTTTAAATTAATAAATTAATTTATTATGGAAATAAAAGATTTTTATTAATTAACAAAAGATATTCCTCAAATAATTTGTTAACAATTTTTAATTTAATAGAATTCAAAATTCTTATTAAATAAAGTACAATTTTATGTAATAATTAAGGTAAAAATTAAATAGACATGTTGATTGTAATATTTAATACTTTAAATGTATTTATTTTTTAATTTAATTTCAAAAAATCTATAAAATTACACATCGTCTAGTATTAATTAAAGTGTATTATACTTTATATTAATATATAGATATTAATATATAGATGAGTCGAGGATAGCCCTTTTTTTAATAAATAAATAAATATGCTAAATAAATATACCCACAACGATCTCGCAAAATAAATAAAAAATATATTTGATTAAAAATTTTAATCATAAATCATACTATGATATATTAAAATATTCATTTATTTTTTTTAAATTTAACTCTCTGATTTAATGAGTCATAATTATATAAGTATTTTTTTTTATCAAATATCACAATCTATAACATAAATATTATAAAATTTTTGTTTATATTATTCGTATCGTGTTTAATCATGTTGTTGAAAAATCTATACCTCTCTATATATTATTTGGAGACTAACAACATGAATCACATGATTGCTGTTTCCCCTGAATTATTACTGTGTAGAATTCCTGGTGGCAGTGCTTTGTTGAAGCTGAAGAGAGTGATTATGCTTTTTTTTTGTTTTTGTGTTTTCAAGGATTCAAAAACAGGTTCATTGCACCAGAATTAGTAGTCTCATCATTATTCATTATATTGCACCAAATTGGCTCTGTGTACTCCTACTTTGACAGGTTACCTTAATCAATTGGTCTCAAAGCCCTTGGTTTTTAAGAAACCAACGACTAAAATGTAAGGAAAACAATGGCATTTTTGTTTTCTTTTGGATCAATTGGGGTGTTTCTACTTGGTAAATGTTAAATGAAACTAAGAATAGGTTACAAAATGATGGAATACTTTGTCATTCACGATTCTAATGTGGTGATATACTCGGTAGTGTTATGAAAATCGAACTGAATTAGCTAGTTGAATCGGAATTCAACAACCATATTTGTTTCATATCATAAGTACACAAAATCTAATAAGCAATTAATAAAGTTTTTTCCACCATCGTGAATGATTTTTATTCTTTTGCTAAATTGTTTATATTTTTCAAATGATAAATAAGCAGCTAAAAAATCGAATCTATTTCGTATAAAAAATCCCAAATATAGTTTAAAAATCACCCGCTAAACATACATGGAAACGAAACTTATGAATTAACGATATAAACTTATAATAATTTAGGGAATGTCGTTTGTGCCAATTTGGTTAATTCACTCGACCTGCATGTTAGGGTGATCATTTTTTATCCGATAACATGATTAATTTTATACAATAAGATATGACATAAATTAATCAGTACCACAATTACGATTCGACAACCCAAATCTCACCCCTTCTTACATGTCCTTTCATCCGCTCAAGAGGCAATGTGGCTACAGCTATATGCACTTCTACGTCAGCCAGTGATCGATGAACGTATATTTATATTGCATGTTAATTCTATAAATTTGTAAACCTTGCTTGAACAAATGATTTAAATATCAAAACAAACATAATTCTTCAAAGAAAAATGAAGCTATGGATGAAGACTCAATCGAAAATGTTAGAAGATCTATCTTCTTGTTTGCACCCTTCATATTGCTTTCATAACTCACCATGACATTGTAGTTTAGGTCTTGTTTAATAGTGTGATATTGACATGCAAATCTAATAATGTCATCATAATCGTCCAACAAGGCATCATTAGCATCTAACAAAGCATTGCTATTGGTCAAGTAGGTAAGCAATCCATTTATTCTTCACCTACAAAACATTATCTACGTCTTTTTTTTTAACCTACAGTATCCCGACATATTGATCGAGATTAATCCGAGTTCGAAGCGAGAGGCACGACTCATCCCTCACAGGGGCGACTCTCCTCGAACTTGAACCTAAGTTCAAGCTTTCATAGGAATATTAGATTGTCAGTCCAACCAACATCTCGTAGGTACTATCTACATCTGGTTAAACTGTGATTATAGAATAGTTAATGCGTCACTAACCAAGTTGCTAATTATTGTTCCTTTTTAATTAAGATATTTTAATTACACAAAATATAAATATTGAGCACTAAAGTTAAACGTCCATTAGCGGTTTAATGGTATAGTACAGGCTTAGATATTGTTTGTTAAATTAATATTTGTAAGATAGAGATAAGATAATTTTAAATCAAGATGGAGAATATTTAAAATAAAATTAGTATGCATTATAAAAAATATTTTCCAAGCGTTTATTAATTTTACTAGAATAAAAAAACTAAAAAAATATATCTACAATAAATAACCCGGATACTTGTCTTAATTTATTGTCAAGATAAGCTTAATTATCTTGTAAAAATAAAATATGCAATCAGTTAAATATTTTAACAAACAATTTGAAAAAATTAAAAATATTATTTATGGATTAATACCATTGGTAGAATTTAAAACACCTATAAATTAACCATCTTGCTAGTCATCTATCAACTCCGATTGATCGATGGATACTTATACTCGACATTAATTCTTGTCGGATTTCTGAGGATGAACTATCAAGAGACATGAGTGGTGGCTTTGATGACCATTTCTTCAACTGTTCAGAAGAGGCTTCATCATTTCTTATATGAATCGGCAAGATATAATTAATATCATGATGGAAAATAGGTCATGTCCAGATCGCGACTAAAGTAGAAGTTGTGACTGGAGCACTGCAAGATGAAGAGGCTAATCTATCCTTATTCGGGTCGATTCCTCAAGACTGTTCTCATTCGATTTCATTGTTAAGAGATGTTTCTATTCATCATGTACGAAGAACTGCGAATTAAGTTGTCCGCACACTAGCTCGGGCAGCTGATTCTTTGCCTGTCTCCAGCTCTTGGGGCTCTGAACCCAGCTATTATTATCTCTGCTTTACTGCAAGACACTTAATTAATTTTCATTCAGTTTTACTTACATAGTTTGATTCTACCCGAAGAAAATGGTAAAATCTCGACAATTGAATTTCGATAAATTTTATAGAAAAATTGAAACATATCGGAAAAATATATTTTCGACAAAATTTGTAAAAAATCAGAAAGCACTTCTTTAACAATACATGGCCAAATAAAATTAATTTTAATTAATATGCTGACAACAAAATTAATGTTTTGAATTATTAAGGATTTTGTAATTAGCAGGCGTCCTACAGCCTGGAACTCTAGGGGAAACACACGTCACCAATTTGCTGACATGGCAACTTCTCAGCCGTTCAGGTCAGGTCACCACAGTAATTATCTAACAGCCGCACAAGACAATTGAGAGAGTGTGAAACTTGCACCTCGCCGACAGACTCTGTAAATGTTTATTATTCGTTAAAAAATTAATTAAATAGATAAATCTAATTATAATCAGTTAAAAATTTATTAATAATTTTATAAAATAAAATATTTTTAAACATATATAAAAATTTAATATGAAAAATATAAAAAATAATAAATGAGACTATATATTTAAAAAATATATCTAAGAAAATTTAAATTTAAATTCTGAGATATAAATGTTAAATAGGTTAATTTTTTAACTTATTTAACATGTTAATATATATAAATGGGATAATTCATGTCAATTAAATCGGTCAATCATGTTAGTGAATTTTTCTATCAATTATTATTATTTATGACATGTAATTACAAAAATAGAATCTGTGTCATTTGTGTTGCGTCTAATTGTGTACTCTTTAATTGTGTTTTCACGTCATAAATTGTCAGCCTTATCTAATTGTGTCAGTTAAATGAGTCAACTTGTCAAATCGTTTATTAAACGAGTCGAGTTTGAATTTTACTTTCTAACCCGTTTATTAAATAAGTCGAATTTGAATTTGAATTAATTGTGTGAACAAATCATATTGACCCGACAAGAACTCAATCCGTCAACCTAAATTACAAGGTCTACTCGTCACCCCACTTACCAAAATAACCTTTTTGTTCATATTACCTCAAATATACTAAAAACTAATATTTCTCAATTTACTTATTTAAATAACAGTTTATTTTATTAATTATAATAATTAATATAGCATAAATTAAATAAAAATATTTATTCATATTAAAATTGAAATTATAAATTAATATTAATAATACTATTTATTATAATATAAATTAAATTAAATTTAGAAAAATAATTCAAAAAACAGTATTAATTTTATATAATGATAAATATTTTAAAACAAATCAATTTTATAAAACATAATTATTCAGAGACAAACGAATATAACGCTACATCTAAAAATGAGAAAAATCCAAATAAAATTCATGTCCTAACATTATATAACATAAATTATTGTTCAAAACTCCTACATCGACAAGAAAATGAACAAATGATTGTTTGTAAGCATATATTAGATTTTTTTAATAAATCGCAGTATTAATTTAAGAACACAAGGTGTGATAAACAGAAATTATGAATGAACATAATTATATTCCAAATTCATAATGAAAACCATCTTACTTAATCATCTTCTTTCATTTATCCACTATTTTTCTTGATTAAAAATGTCCTATTTTTTTCTAACAAACAAAAAAATAGATTAATTGCATTATAAAATAATATGAGGCATAAGAATCGTTCTTTTTATTGAATATGAACCCCTATTTATAAGGAAAGAATTATATAGAGATAAAAATTACAAAGAGTTAAATATTCCATAAAGATAAAGGTATAATTACAATAGAATTAGATATAGAGTTAATTTTAGGAAAGGGGTCAGACTAACTCACAAACTAAGAGTAGGGAGACACCTTTCGATTAGTCTCGACGAACCGACAGGTTAGAGCCTGTATGCCTCCCCAGTGCCGCTACAGAAGATCGAACCCGCAATCACAAAAAAATGAGTAGAACACCTTAACCGCTGAACCCAAAGACGAGAAGTATAAAATTAAACATATAATTTTAATATTATCATAACAAATTATCCGTGGGATTAAAGACATAATCTTGGCTTCATCGTTTACGCCATTGCTTTTTAAATTTAAAGTAAGTTTCACTATTAATTGGAGTTTAGCACAACTGTCATAATGTGATTTAATTTAATCATAAAGTTGAGCCAATAGCTAACAGATAGGAAAATTCGAAATATGTATATCAATTCTTGAATGAAAATAAAATTCTATGAGAACGGTAATAACAAATTTAATACAAAAATATGCATTAACGAATCAAATATTTTTTCGCGACTGTATATAAAATTCAACTATGTATTACGTAATTCAATTCCTTTATGAACGTTCTCGTCCAATTTTATTTTCACCTAAAAAACCCACATCTCAGGATACATAGTTTACTTTTGTTTTCTCAGTGGCAGCCAGTTATATGTGGATATGCTTTGCATATTTAAGATCGACACAATGTCACGAGATATAAAAGAGATAGGAAAAAAAGAACATAGTTATCTCTACATTGAATCAAACAAATGGTTGGTGAGGATAAAAAAATCTCATAAAGTTTTCAGCAATATTGTATTTTGGTGAAAAAAATTTATACAAAGGATCGGGTTAGTTAACGAACAAGGACAGTAAGTCTCCGTTAGAGCCTGACGAACCATCAGATCTAGGCATGTATGCCTTCTCTAGCATCGTTACGGAGCCAAAGATCAAATTCTGCACCCTCAATGTGTTTATTGATTCTTTTGATACTCAACCTATGGACGAATGGTAGTTTTGAGCAATATTGTGAAAAGAGATTGGCTTCCACTTCATTTTCGATATAGAGTGATATTTTTGTTGGGGTTTGAAGCTTTTGGAAGCATGTAAAGTCATTATGAAATTAATTATTTTAATTAGTGCTTGTAGCTTTCAATATTAATCTTTCTTTTCAACCCCACTTGACCAGCTTCCACCTTTGGCGATGCATGGGGCTTGAAGAGCTTTGTCATTTGTCACATAAATATTTCCTTCATTATCAAAACCTTAAGATTAGATTTGCTTGAATGTGTAATATTAGCCACAGATTCATAACTTTTTATGAGAAAAGAAAAGATATAAACGTTTAAATAATGCTTTTAATTTAGGTATTCGTATTATAATTTAGGCAGAAAAAATAG
>CANYCX013744216.1:0-23123 GCA_948193385.1 Breynia disticha f. nivosa
AAACTTAAGGTTTATGAATGGTTGACATTAAGTTAAAATTAAGCTGAATTTTGATTATATTGATTGGAAAATTGCTGGATTAATGTGTTATGGTTGAAATGAAACTTGAAATTGATTTTGGTAAGGATTTAGAAGTTGTGAAGTGGAAATCGAATGGAACGGAAGAGAATTAGATTAATGGAAAATGTGAACATTTGGGAGATTTATGGTTTACAAATGATTGTTTGATTATCCTAAGTTAAGAATGTGTATGCAAATGAGTTGTTAACGCCTTGTATGTCATAAATGACATACAGGAGGATCTTGATGACTTTGGATTGGATTTTGAGCTAGTGTTTGGCTAGTGTTTGTTTGTTTATGAGGTAAGTATTCAGGGCTTACGTGTAAGTGTTCTTACACTTATTAAATTGGATCGTAATCCATTTGGAATTACATTGATTAGATAAATTAAAAGATAGGTGTCTATAATGAAATGTTGATTTGTTAGACGACTTATAATGAACGTGAAGTGTTTGTTTTTTAGATTGAAATTGGAAATGATATGAGTTATGTTTAATTGCATTGTATATTGAATGGATACCTTTGTGGTATTTGTTTTGTACAAGTGATTGATTGATTGATACCTGTGTGGTATTGTTTGATTGTTTTTACAAAATACTGGGCTGTGTGCAACGTGAATGTCATTCTATTCTGTGTGCTTATCTGAATGTCATTCATCTATACATGTCTGTGTGACACGATCCTGTGTGGCCATTATATTCTGAACTTGCTGTGTGATTGGTTCAGATATTGGACTTGCTATGTGATCTTGTCCATATTACGAGCTTTGGACTTGCAGTGTGATATGGTTCAGATATTGGACTTGCTATGTGATCTTGTCTATGTTACGAGCTTTGGACTTACTGTGTGATCTGGTCCTTATTGATCATTCCTCTGCTATGTGCGATAGAGGATGATTTCCACTGCTGTGTGCGATAATGGATAATACCCGGGTCATTCTGTGTGAAATTGCATTTCATTGCACTTCATACGTTATATTCGTATTAATTTGAATACTAATATCTGTGTGAGATATTATTCTAGATTGTTGTGTGCTATATGTACTTTTTATTTGTGTGATCTATTGTTTTGCAGTATGTTGCTGTGTGCTGTTAAAGACCTGTGTTATATTGTGATAAATGTATGAAAGGTTTGAATTGTCTGGCATTCGGGGATGCCGAGGGACAAGATAGATACGCACATTCTCGTGCTATTACATACTTTCCCCTACACATCATGTTTAAGGGATAAAAGCTAAGAATACTTACTGAGTATTGTTTATACTCACCCCATTTTGTTTATAAGATTGTGCATATTGTAGGTAGTTGCTGCCACTGGACTTCAGCATTGATCAGAGGCTTCTGAGTTTACGTCAGAGGTCGGGCTCCAGTTTTCATTTTTGTATTTTTGATTTGTACATGTTGTACATTTTTGTATATACATGCAGGTTTTTTGTTTCAATGTTTTCAAACTATTTTGCTTCCGCTAGTGTTTTGTTTCACGAATCAAAACAGGTTTGGGCCGAGTTTTATCAAATAGCGTGTATATATCTTTTATATTCTCTCTCTCCTCTATTTTTATACTTGATTTTATATAATTTCTATAAATTATATTGTTTATCAGGAAAACAGGTATTTAAAAATTAGTTCCACAAAGAGCACGATGGAAAAAGCGGGCGAAAGCTTGACCTATATTTAAAGAGGGTCTGGTACCCATATGCGCGCAATGAGAGTGGACTCTCTTATGATTTGGGACAGGAGAGATCGAGTGGACTCTCTCTCTGGCTGTGGTTGAGGCTCCAAAGCACATCATATATGTGTTGATTCATTAGCATTACATATTCATTCATTCATTACATCAGGACATGATGTCGGTTGCATGAAAGTGAATTTGTATGGTTTATGATTATGATAAGGGCATGAATTGTGTTTGTTATGATATGGACTCTTATTGGATTATATTTTTATATGTATATATGTTGAACTATATGAATTGTGGGACATAATGGGAGCTTTTAGGCTTTGTGATGAAATGAGGATAAGTGTTCATGAATATGGTGATGATCTGAATGATAACATGACCTAACTATTCAATGCTTGTAAGTTAAGGTGCAGTGGATGTTTGATTGACGAATATGAGGTGTTGTGGGATGCCTAAAGTGTAAATAATCATAAACTAAGTCGCTTGACTTTTGTGTGTAGATGGTGTTGTATTTGAAGTATGTGGTGATGTATATGTGGAACTCATTTTTAGAACTCATTTCCCTTAAGATAACATATCAAACTCATACGATAAACAACACCACAAAGGTATATTATCATTTCAATCGAAACATACCACGGAGGTAAGCAATTCGTATCGATCATCAATTAAACATTTCATTCATTATAGTTCAACTAAGAACCAAACAACTCAGTATATCATTATTGGCCATCTAGCCTAACTTTGCTTAATCAACATAATTTCAATTTAATTACGATTCAATTTAGTAAGCGTAATAACACTTACCTCAAAAACAAGCAAAACAATAACCAAACACTAGCTCAACAGTCACCCAGCCGTCGTACAGATCCTCTTATATGAAATTAACCATATATATTACATTACTAACCATTTCAAGTATTTATTCTAGCTTTAGAATCATTGAAATATCATGTGGAAACCATAAATCAACTATATGTCAACATTTCCAACAATTCCTTTCCAAATCCAATCTTCTACAATTCATCTCTAAATAATTCACAAAGCTTAATTGAACTCCCTACACTAAATCATCTCAATTTTCAGCAACATTTCAAATCAATATATAAGTATTCAAAATTAGCATCCACCATTTGTCAACCTAAAGTAAACCTTAAGTTTATGCCATTTTTTCCATCAATTTTTCCACATGACTCACTCTAACATTAACCTAACATCATTTTCAACTTCTCAACACTTTAGCCAGCAATTCCAGCAAAAACAACAACAATTATATATATTCTTTTCAGCAAAAATCCAATCGTAAACCTTATATAAACCATATATCAATCTTCCTATCTCTTTACCTTATCAAGTTATGCAAGAAACCAAGCCAAAATCACTTTCTCTGATGGTTCTCAACCTTCTCTGATGGTTTTCCTCAGCTAGGCACTACAATGGTTTTGTTTAGAAATTAAAAAGTGAACTTAACCACTTAATCGATCGAAACCTTATATTTTTTTTTCCAAAAATCAGCGATCCACACGTGGCGGAATTGTAGTACGCGTGGTGGTAGCAACCACGCGTACTTCCTTTTCCACTGCGCGTACTTCCTAATTTCTGATTTTCTTCGATCGTTTTGCGTCAACCTTGGATCAACCTTTCATATACTTTATATATTAATGTTTAAACACTTATTTATCATCATTTTACGATGAAAAATATTCAAAATATTACAATTCTCCCCCTCTTGCAAAATTTCGTCCCGAAATTTCAAATCAAGAACGTAGAAACAAAATCTAGATCGTAACATTCATTATCAAAATCTGGAATCAAAACGTACCTCACTGCTCTGAACTAGAACTAGGAAACAGATATGGACACTGTCGTCTCATATCTGACTCCACCTCCTAAGTTGCTTCTTTTTATGAATTAAAACTCCATTTCACCAAAACCATCGGAATCTCGTGATTCTTTAAACGTCTCACCTGTCTATCTATGATGTCAACAGGCTCCTCCTTGTACGTCAACTCCTCTGATACCTCTATCTCTGGGGAGCTCAACACGTGACTAGGATCTGATCTGTACCGTCTCAACATAGAAACATGGAATACGTCATGTAATCAGGACAACTCAGCTGGTAACCCCAGTCTGTAAGCTAGTGGTCCCACTCTCTCTGTAATCTCATACGATCTGATATACCTAGGACTCAACTTACCACGTCTGCCAAATCTAATCACACCTCTCCAGGGTGAAACTCGCAAGAAAACTCTCTCGCTGACCTCATACTCTATCTCTCGATGATGTCGGTTGTAATAACTCTTCTGACGATTCTGAGCTACTTGCATACATCATTTCATAACATTCACTTTATCCAGGGTTTGTTGAACCAACTCTGGTCCCTCAATCTGTCACAAACCCTCAACATCCCTGTAAACTGGACTACAACACTGTCTCTCGTATAAAGCCTCGTAAGGTGCCATCCCGCTACTAGAATGATAACTATTATTGCACGCAAACTCAACCAAAGGTAAGTGATTGTCCCAACTACCAACAAACTCCAGAATACATGCCTGAAGCATATCCTCTACTGTTTGTATCGTTCTCTCTAACTAACCATCAGTCTACTGATGGAAAACTGTTCTAAACCTCAAACAAGTACTCATCGCATCCTACAAACTCTCCCAGAACATGATGTAAACCTAGGATCACGATCATACATAATCGAAGTAGGAACACAATGAAATCTGAAAATCTTGGCAATATACAAGTCAGCAAGCCTATCCAACATGTCGTCCAGTCGGATAGCTAAGAAATGTGTCCATTTTGTCAATCTGTCAAAAGTAACCCCTATAGTATCGTGACGTTAGAACGTCCTCGGTACACCGATAATCAAATCCATGTTGATTTTCTCCCACTTCCATTCTAGAATATCAAGTAGTCTCAGTTTCCCTGTTGGAGCCTGATGTTCTGCTTTTATCTTCTAACATTGGAGACATTTTGCAACAAACTCTCCTATCCCCCGCTTCATATTTACCCACCAATACAACTGTCGCAAAACTCGATACATTTTTTACTACCAGGATGAACTAATAAAGGAGAAGAATGAGCCTTTGTCATCAACTCATTCTTTAACTCTGCAATAACTAGAACACACAGTCTGTCCCGATAATATAATACACCAGTATCCTCAATTCGGTGTAAAGTAGGTACCTTTCCTCGTTCTACCTTCTTCTTTATCTACAATAGATAATCATCTTCTTTCTGAAGCCCAGCAGTCATATTTCGCATCCAAGGTCGAATGTTAATGTTGCCTCACATCGATCCTCAATCAAATCCAACTGCACTCGTAACTCTCTCAAAGCAAATAGAGACTCCACTCTATATGTAACTAAAGGATCATCCCCTGTCTCTTTTCTGCTAAGTGCATCAGCGACTACATTCGCTTTCCCTGGAAGATACTCAATCGTGCAGTCGTAATCTTTCAACAACTCAATCCACTGCCTTTGTCGAAGATTCAGCTCTTGCTGTGTCATAACACACTTCAGATTTTTATGATCAGTAAAATTCTGAAATGTCTCCCTATTCAAGTAATCACGCCAAACCTTCAAAGCATGTATGATCGCTGCTAACTCCAGATTATGTGTCGGGTAGTTACTCTCGTGCGGTCGTAACTATCGTGAAGTATATGCAATAACCCTGCCGTGTAGCATCAATACTCCACTTAACCCATCTCCAGAAGCATATGTATAAACAACAAAATCACCTCCCCGTGAACGTAACATCAAAACTGGAGGCTCAACTAACCTATTCTTCATGTCTCGAAAACTCATCTCACAGTTGTCATTCTAGACAAATGGAACATTCTTCCTCAACAAAGATGTCATCGGTCTAGCTATCCTAAAAAAATCCTCGATAAAACGACGATAATAACCTGCCAGACCTAGAAAACTACGTACCTCTGATACGTTTCTCAGAACATGTCAGTCTTGCACTACTTTTATCTTACTAGGATCTGGTTTTACTCCCTCTACTGAAATCACATGTCCTAGAACGACAACCTCAGACATCCAGAAATCGAATTTACTGACTTTAGCATACAACTTTTTTTCATTCAGTACATAGAGTAGAATACGGAGATGTCTCCGATGCTCCTCCCTGTTTCTCAAATACACAAGGGCATCATCAATAAAAACCAGGCTAAAACACCTTATTCATCAATGCCATAATTACCACTGGTGCATTCATCAATCCTAATGGCATAACAGTGAACTCGAAGTGCCCTTAACGATTCCTGAAAGCAGTTTTCTCGATCAAACTATCCTAAACTCTCAGCTACTAATAAGCTGATCTGAGTTCAATTTTCGAAAACACTGTAGCTCCCCGCAGCTGATCAATCAGAACATCTACATGTGGCAACGAATATTTGTTATTTATTGTCACTTTATTCATCTGACGATAGTCGATACACAATCGCATACTACTGTCTTTCTTCTGTACGAACAACACTAGTGCTCCTCAAGGTGATACGCTAGGTCATATTAAACATTTCTCTAATAACTCTTCCAGGTGTCGTTTCAACTCATGTAACTCAATAGTTGCCATTCTGTAAGGTGCAATAGAAACTGGTTCTGCTTCTGGTACAGTCTCTATCCTAAAGTCAGCCTATCGCTCTGGTGACAATCCCAAAAACTCGTCAGAAAATATGTTAGGATACTCACAAACAATCTCCACATCACGCACCTCTAACTTAGGTTGATTCAGATCTACTACTGAATTAAGATAGGCATCACAACCCTCTCATATCAACCTCACAGCAATAACTGCTGAAATCATGCAAGAAGGAATAGTCTTCCTTTTGTCTCCTAATAATATACGTCGCTCACCATCAACCTTAATCACGACTTCTTTCAAATAACAGTTGACCAAAGAACGATTTCTGGATAACCAATCAATCCATAGGATAACTCTAAACTCAGTCATCCGCAATACAATCAAATCACCAAAATGAGTCGACTCGCCAAACCTGAGCTCACAATGTCGTAAAATATGTTTCACCAACACTGTACCACCAGCAGGCATTAAAATAAAAACAGTATAACCCAACCTCTCTATACTACCCCCAATACGGTCTACCATACTATCACTCGCAAATAAAGATGTAGAACCAGGGTCAATCAATACTAAGGTAGTATATGAAAAGATATAAATAGTACTAATGATCATATTCGGATCCTTTGTAGCCTCATCTCTAGTCATAGCGTACACTCGAGACTATGGTGCTGACCCTGATGGTGCTGTTGCTCCAGTAGATCCACCTCCTCTACCTGAACCAACTACTCCACCTCTGGATGCTGATCCACCCATAGAAGTATATCCAGAACCTCTGCTAGGTCTACCTCTACTAGTACTGGTAGAAACTGCAAGTCTGGTCTAACCTAAACCACTCTGTGTAGAAACCTCAACACCCTCCGTACCCTGTCTTTGTGGGCAATCTTGGGAAAAATGGACATTCTAACATTCTGGATATTTTTCGTCGTAAAATGACGATAAATAAGTGTTTAAATGTTATTATATCAAAGTATATCAAAGGTTGTTCGAAGGTTGATGTGAAACGATCGATGAAAAATCGAAAAATCTGGAATTAGCAAAGTACGCGTGCTCGCTGCCACCACGTGTAGTTTCTTGCCACCACGCATGTTTTGTTGAATTCTGGAAAAAAATGTAAAGATATTGATCGATTAACTGACAAAGCTCACTTTTACATTCTCAAACCAAATTTGTTATAGAGAAAGAATAGGGCAGAAGAGAAGAAGAAAGAACTCAACTAGGAAAAGCATTTTTGGTTGATGTTCTTCCTCTAATCTTTCATCCTAAGTTAAGGTAAGAAGGATGAAGTTTACATAAGGTTGATTTTAGATTGATGGATTGGTTCTGCTGAGTTAAATGATGGAGACTATTGCTGTTAATTGCTGGAATTGTTGCTTATTGATGTTAAGAGATGGGTAATGATTTTAGGAATTAGTTAGGATGAGTTTTGTGTGGAAAATTGATGGAAGAAAGGCATAAACCAAAGGTTTATGTTAAGTTGACAATTGGTTGATTTTGAACTGGAATTGTGTTAAATGTTATGAAATGAATTGGAAATGTTGCTCGGATAAGTATGATTAACTGTAGCAAGTTGTCATAAATGATTTAGAGAAGAATAGAAGAAGATTGAATTTTAAGATGAGTTACTGGAAAAGTTGACATATAGTTAACTTATGGTTGAAATGATATGCTTTAATGATTCTAAAGATATAATCAACATTTGAATTGGTTAGTAATGTATTATATATAGTTAATTGTACAGGATGATGTATACGACGGTTCGAACAGTTTTGAGCTGTGTTGATTATTAGTTTTTGCTTTGCTTAGAGGTAAGTGTTCTTACGCTTACATATTGATTCGTACTTCGTTTTAGGCTATTCTATTAAATTAGACATGCCTATAATGAAAGGTTGAGATATTAGATAAAGTTAGTGAATATGAGAATGATGTGTTTGAATGATTGATTATAAGCTTTGGAAAGCTTATTATGTATGATACATATTTTGATATGTTATGTTCTTTGGAACATTAATACAAATGGTATATGTGATTGTTTTGGCAAGTTGTTAAACTTGCTTTGTTGTTCATTTTTATGAACATTATTAATTGAATTTTCTATGCTCTGATTGATATATGTTTGATTTACATGCTCCAGAATTATTATTTGATATTTATATGTCACTGAGGCTGCAATATTGTGTTATATGATTTCTGATTGAGCATGTTGAGCATACATGAGTTATGATACAAGATGTGAGTGTATTGATCATTCATTGTGTTGCATTATTGTGTGACACTGAGATATGAGATACAGGCAGGGCCTGATGATTCCGGGCGAGAGCTCAATGTCGGTCTTGAACCGATGATTCTAGGAAAGATCTCATGCCGGTCTGGGACCGAGAGAAAAAAATGATCTAAAAAGAAAAGAAAAATAAAAAGAAGGAAAGACCTCAGTTCAGACATTCGCATGTGATTGCACAGCATTCATATGTAGTTGATTTCGCATTCATTCATAACATTTGATATGTGTTATTGATTATGAATGTGTTATGTTTATAGTTACTTATGTTCATTTTTTACTGTTAATACGAACAATGGATATTGATAGTTTGATATTGGTTTAATATGAATATGATGTTGTTCTCACGTTTGATTACTTTATACAAATTTATAAAGTAACATATATAACTCATTCGATATATTATCGATTATGAGAATGTATTCGTAATGGAATTGATATGATTGGTGTGTGAATGATTATGTGAATTGATTGAGTTGTTTGATTAGGTTAGAAGAGGAACGTATTCCGAGATGGGATATTGATTGTCCCTGTGCACATTTAAAACTTACGAATCAATTATAGCGTACGAACCTTACTGAGTATTGTAAAACATACTCACCTTTGTTTATATGTCTAAATGATGCGCATGACGCAGATAGATGCTACTGGACCAGAGCTGTGGTGATCAGATCTTCTGTCAGAGCTTGTGATTATCTGAGGTCGTGTTTTTGTGTGCTCCCAGTTTTGTGTTTGTACATATTTTTACATATCTTGTATATGATACTATTTTGAGTTTGAAAATGTTTCAAACTTCATTTCTTTTTCCCGTTGTAAAAATTTTATGTTACGACAGTTTTGGGCCGAGAACGTTGTAAAATGTTCTTTCATTTTATTTCTTCTCGTATTTTCCTCGTATTTCACTATGATTTCTTATTATTATATAAAGATAATTGAATATCAGGAAAAAGGTATTTAAAAATGGGTTTCACAGACAAAATGACAGTAAGTATAACAATGTCGATTGTCCCTGTGAGTATCTGTACCTGTACCACGGCCTTGAGGAATAGGAGGTCTGGTGGAATAACCTCTACCGCTACCTCCAGCTCCTCTCCCAGACTCTCTGCCCTGATCACCACCTGTCTCTCATAGTGGCCTAAAATCTGTCTTCTTCTTTTTCTTCTTTTCTATACTAAAACTACTAGAAATCATATGTCGCTTATCTCTAACTTTATCCTCGTATGCCTCTAACTCCTCGGCTCGGATAGTTGTTTCAAGCAATAAATCGTAGGTCGAATGCTTCATCGCAATCCTGTCTCGAATCGGATACCTCAGACCTCTCATAAATCTGTCTATCCTCTTCCTATTAGTATCAACATCGTCTGGAGCAATCGAGATAAAATGGTGAACTCTGCCTCGTACTCTACCATTGTCATCTTCTTTTGCTTCAACTTTAGGAATTCTATCTTTTTCTTCGTCTGAAAATGTGGATGAGTGTACTTATCAGTAAATATCCTTAGGAAATCATCCCAAGTCAACACCGGAGGATCTCTCTGACAATTTGGGATTGACTCCCACCAATTCTAGGCTACTTTCTCGAGAAGAGAAGTATAATACCTTAATTTATGGTCTAGTGTACATCTCATACGCATCAGAATCCTCTCTGTATGCCTGAGCCAGTCATCAGCATCAGCTAGATCAGTTGTACCCTCAAATGTCTTCGCCCCCTGCTTTCTAACCTCTACAAAGTTTTTATCAGTGTTCAAGTTCTAAATCTTTGAACCTCTACCCTGATCTCTCATCATCTTCTGCATCATCTCCCAGAATGGAGCATATGCAGGATCGTACAGAGGAATAACCATAGCAATTTGTGCTGCTGGCTGTGTTGTAGGCTGCTCTGGAGGTACTGGGGCTGATCCCTCAATTGAATCTCTAGACTCTGCAATGTGATCATGAGATACATCGTCTATCGGCTCCATCTGTTATCAAATCAAATTCAAATCATTTCAGATTTTCAAATCACAAATTAGATTGTCAAGATCACAAAGCATGAAAATCTTTGGCACAGTCCGCAGAAAATTTAATCTCTGCTTAGAAACTCATTTCCCTGATAAACATTATAATTTATAGAAATGATACAAAATCAAATCTAAAAACAGAGGAGAGAGAGAATATAAAAGATATATACACGCTCATAAATCTGGGCCCAAATCTGTTTTCATTCATAAAACAAACATAAGCAGAAGCAAAACAAGTTTGAAAACATTTAAACTGAATATCTGCGTGTATATACAAATCCACAACATGTACAAATCCAAAATATCAAAAATGAAAACTGGAGCTTGACCTCTGACGTAAGCACTGGAAGCACTTATCAACTCTATGGTCCAGTAACAGGCAGCTATCTACAATCTGTACAATCATTTAAAATAATAACGGGTGAGTATAAAAATACTCAGTAAGTATTCTTAGATTTTAACTTAAATGATGTGCAGGGGAAAGTATAAATTAGCATGGGAACGTCATATCTATCTTGTCCCTAGGCATCCCCGTATGCCAGACAAACAAAACAATCCACACATGTATAAACACAACACACGGCTCAAGTATATTCCACACAGCAATATCGACAGATAGCAATTTATCGTCCATATAGTAATCACGTATATAAATAGGCACACAGCCAATCAAGTCGCACAGATCTAAAAGTATGACATAAATGCAATTCTATGCAATGAAATGTCAATGTTAATGCAATTCCACACAACATGACTTGGGTATTTAGACCGCACACAGCTCAGTCCTCAAGTAATATCTCTATACCAGAGAAGAGAGATTCTAGACTACACATAGCTCAGTCTATAGATCCATACAAGAAAATCCATATAGGATACATAATACTCGCCTCACTGGCTTTCCACACAGGCTTGTGTCACACAGTATATGATATGTAAATGTATGAATGAAATCAATATGAAAATCATTCATAATCCTCACACACAGCACAGCTCACACAGAGCAACACAAATCTACATAGGTACAACTCACACAGAGCACAGAATACCACGCATGTAAATCAAAGATAACATATCAAACTCGTACGATAAACAACACCACAAAGGTATATTACCATTTCAATCGAAACATACCATGCAAGTAAGCAATTCGTATCGATCATCAATTAAACATTACATTCATTATGTTTCAACTAAGAACCTAACAACTCAGCATAGCATTATAGGCCATCTGCCATAACCTTGCTTAGTCAACATAATTTCAATTTAATTACGATTCAATTTAGTAAGAGTAAGAACACTTACCTCGAAAACAAACAAAACAATAATGAAACCCTGGCCCAATAGTCACCCAGCCGTGGTACAGACCCCCCTGTACGAAATTAACCATATATATCACATTACTAACCATTTCAAGTATTGATTCTAGCTTTAGATTCATTGAAATGTCATTTGGAAACCATAAATCAACTATATGTCAACATTTCCAATAACTCCTTTCCAAATCCAATCTTCTTCAATCCATCCCTAAATAATTCACAAAGTTTAATTCGACTCCCTACACTTAATCATATCAATTTTCAACAGCAATTCAAATCAATGTATAAGTATTCAAAATCAGTATCCACCATTTGTCAACCTCAAGTAGGCTTATGTCTTTTTTCCATTAATTTTTCCACATAACTCACTCTAACATAAACCTAACATCATTTTCAACTTCTCAACACTTTAACCAGCAATTCCAGCAATCACAACAGCAATTATATCCATTCTTTTAGCAAAAGTCCAATCATAAACCTTATAGAAACCATATATCAATCTTCTTATCTCATTACCTTGTCAAGTTATGAAAGAAACCAAGCTAAAATCACTTCCTCTGATGATTCTCAACCTTCTCTAATGGTTTTCGTCAGCTAAGCTATGCAATGGTTTTGTTCAGAAATGAAAAAGTGAACTTAACCACTTAATCGATCGAAACCTTATAATTTTCCAAAAATCAGCGATCCACGGGTGGTAGAAGTGTAGTACGCGTTGTGGTAGCGACCACGCGTACTTCCTAATTTCTGATTTCATCAATTTTCTTGGATCGTTTCGCGTCAGCCTTCGATCAACCTTTCCTATGCTTTTATATATTAATGTTTAAACAATTATTTATCTTCATTTTATGACGAAAAATATCCATAATGTTACAGTATGAATTATGGAAAGGATAAATGATATGTAATGTGGATGCTTATGATGGTGTGATTTGAACTTGGTAACTGATATAAGGAAAGAGAATAGAGAATGGTATGACTTGCATGATTGGTTTAATGCTGAGGTATATTGTTGTTGATTGTAAGATCATTAAGAAAGAAAAGAAAATAATGAGATGAATACATGATGTAAACATGCATAATTGAGACATGAATAAATGTTATGATTATGAATATGATATGGAGGTTGTGTGATGAGTAAATGGGTTAAAAGTATGCCTAAGATGTTTGTGTTGATGCTTGTAAAGGTTTTATGAAATGGGCATGTGTTGGACTTGAGCTTAAACGCTGATATATGCTTCTCTGTATCATTAACGTATGTTAATGAGCCAATTAACGCACGTTAATGCATGGTAATGTATGTTACCAATTGAAAAACATACGTTATTCTTAACTGGATTTCCTAGGAAGTTGCAGATGAATAACATGTGTTAGGGACAATATAAACATAAGTTAATATGGTCCAAAAACCTAGTTTTAGTCTAAATAATGTACGAATGAATATCTAAAGTGAGAGAATGATTGAGGATGAATTCCTAATGTATAAAACACATTAATAACTTATTTGTGGTATGGCTATGTTGAGCCATTAGGGGACTTAGGTGCGAATACATCTTTGTACTCCATTTGTACACCGTGTTGACCGAAGGTTCTCCTGCACCTCAACTTCATAACACTAAGTGGTTGCTTACTCAGTATTTCGTGTTTTCCTGAATGTGTGTAAGAGTGACAGTTATCAAGGATAGGATGACTTTTGGCAGGGCTAGCGGTGCGATACTAAATAAGGTCAAGCTCTTAGGGTTTTGATTATGTTGATTTTATATGCTTGTGAAACTTTACTATTGACTAGGATTAAAACATAGCATGTAAAGTGATTTTCCTTGCTTCTGCAGTTTGAATGGTATTTGTATATGACCAACTCTGGTCTTTAATATATGATTTGAAAACTATGTTTTCATTTTCTCTCTCATGTATTGCACATTTTATATGACGCCAATTTTCGTAAAGTTCAGTTCTGAATGAATACAATTTTTGGCACTATTTTTTTCTTTTTAAAACAATTAGGTTGTAAGAGAAAGAAAGTGGAAACAGAGTTTGTACAAACATAATATGCAAGTTATACATAAACATTACTTTAGAAATGCAGAAGACGTTGAAATCATTTAGTTGGACAACTTTATAAATCTCAACTAAACTAATGTATGTATAGATACACAACATGCACAGGTATACACAACATTTAAACAATTGGGAGCCCGACCTTCAGTATCGCACCGCTAGCCTCGCCGATTACATCTTCTCGTCCCTAGTACCTGTCACTCTGCACAAAATCCAGCAAAACACAGGTGAGTACTTTTAATACTCAGTAACGTTGTCCCTAGGTGTCATTACTATGTTGGGGTGCAAGGGAGTCCTCGGCAATCTCAGCCTATCCTCCCTAATGGCACCTTAAACCCATGCCATAATAAGCATACATGTGTTTATACATTCCCTTTCAGGTGTTTTTTCACTAAGGAACCCATTTTAGATCATTAGGGTACTATGTGAACCCCAATTTTGCTTAAGTCCATTTTCGAATAAATACGATTTTCGCAACCAATTTTTCTTCTTTTAAAACAAACAGTGTACAAGTCTAACCCAGTGAACATATGTATATATATATATATATATATATATATATATATGATATCAATAGTGGCATACACGCAATTTCTTTAAACCGACCAAATACAAAATAAGATTATCATAAGTGCGAAAGCTATGGTTTGCGGTTTAAAACAATACAAATGCCAATGAAAGCCTATACTGGTATGTGTATGGCTGTACAAAAGTGTGAAATATCAAAAATCTGCTAGGAGCCGACCTATCCTCCTCATATCACACGCTCGTGCTCCGCTTCAAAAGCAAGTCCCAGCTCCACTACTGTTGATCTACACAGAATCCAGCAAACACAGGTGAGTATATTTTAAATACTCAGTAAGGTTATCCCTCAGTGTTGCTACATGTTAGGGTGCAAGGGAGACTTTGGCTATCCCGGCTTATTCTCCCTATGGCATCCTAACGCCATTCACAACGATCATTTAGTTGTTTATTGGTTCACTTTAAGTGTTTAATTCTACAAGAAACCATTTTAAATCACTAGGGTACATTAGATATTAATTTGCATGTTATTCGGTCAAATTAACGGTTCCTAACTCAAATTAACGTATGTTACATTTGGCCCCTTAAGATACTTTATTCTAGGTTATGACCAGTATGAATAATGTATACCAAGGTATAAATTAACGTATACCAAACATGGTTAACATATGTTTATTCCAATTGTTGGCATACGTTAATTCCTACAGGTGATTCTGTCCGAATTCTGCCTAAGTGTTTGTATACATACACTCATTCATTCACCTTAAACATATCAACCAATCCATAAGGCAACCATATAAGTTCAACATACATGCAAATCATCTTAATTATCATTACAACATGAATTGAACACAATCATACACATCCATACAAATCACCAACATCATTTCATAACACATAGTTAACCATAACATATCATACTTTCATTCGTTCACATACACAACATTCCATATCCATATATTACATCAGTTATTTTCCACATTTAACCATTCCATTTCAAAACTACAATTTACATCATTAAATTCCCTAACACATGTTCATTTAGAACCAACCATGCCATTAACATTCTAGAATCTCAAGAACATCAATCACAATCACATGAATGTATGCATTATGCAAATGCTAGTGCAATCACTCAATGCATTGCTCTAGAGCCTTAACTTTGTAAGGACAAGACTTCACTCGATCCACGCATCTTTGGGAACTCACCCCTCGATTTAAGAGAGAGACTCTACTCAATCTCTTTGTAGCAATTGGACACTTGTCCCTTATTTTATAGGAAGATAGACTCCACCCATCTTCCGTGTACAGATGGGCAACTTACCCCTCAATTCATATCTCATGCGAAAATGCTCATAAATACCATACAACATGAAATGAATGACAAGAATCATTCCTACGACCTTAGCCACATAATTCACAAAGAGCATCAAGCATGAAACGCAATGCAATCATACCTCAATTCATATATCCATTTCTTTCACAATTTACATTGGGCAAGCCATACACATAAAACTTTCCAAACAACCATCATGGTCCATATAATTTGTTCCTAATAACTCATTTCACAACAACATATCTGTGCCACAACTTACCATTATCATTAAGCAAACATAGCCATTAAACCATCTCTATTAGTAAGCATCTTGTTCATATAACAAGCAATTACGTATTTATCAAACCTCAATTCACTTCCATTTCACACGAAGATTCATCATACAATCAAGAATAACCATCACCAAACAATAACGTAGCAAGTAAGTGGCATAAAAGCACTTACCTCGGGCTCTAAGGTTTGATCCGTTGCCTGATTCCCGAGTCAGGTTCCAAATATCGTTCCTTAGACAAATATAACAACATTTCCACACATTTAGCACACAATGTAGGTTATTTCAACCTCCAATTCTGATTTCTACTAAAAAACCCCAAAACCCTAATCTCTTAAATCTCATAAAAATGGATGTTTTAGGGTCATTGACTTATAGAATCTTGTTCTATATTCAAAACCTAACAAAACCCTACACAATGTACCTAAAATACAACACATTTCAGTTCGAGATTAGCATTTTACCTTGATTCCTATTTCTTTACAACATAAAGAGAGGAAGGCTTGATTTGTGGCTGGAAATGTGTTTAATCTAATGTAAATGTGTTGTTCTAGGGTAGGTTTTGGGTTTATAATGGGTATAAATATTTGATAGGAAGTTTGGAGAGTGTTTTGGTAGGTGGAGGTGAGTTATGGGGCGGATAGAAAGTGTCTCGGCCTTTTAATGACATGTACAAGGGACCGTTAACATTTGTTAACTTTCCACACTTGGCATACGTTAGTGAATCCCTCAAATTGAACTGTGCAGATTTGAATAGCGTATATTATGCCCTGACATGGCATACATTATTTTCATTAACGTAGGTTAACTCCCAAACATGGCATACGTTATTTTGTTGCAGACTGCTAAACTTAGCATTTTTCGACTTCTTTCGATTCCGAACACGTATAACTCTAACCTAACACTCTTCCAACTTATCCCAACATAGTATAACTCATAATTAAACTTTTTTTGGGGCGTTACAACTCTCCCCCACCTTAGAAAATTTCGTCCTCAAAATTAAACAAGTTAGGATTCAACACTTAAACTAAATTGCAACTCAATTTCTAACTTTACTCCCCAAACATACCATCTTGGCACAACTCAAAACATCAACAAGTTTAAAGAAACATACCTCAAACATATCAAATATTGGGAAACAAGTGCTGGTACCGCTCTCACATATCGCTCTCCACCTCCCAACTCGCCTCCTTAGGTGAGTGGAAGCTCCACTTCAACTTCACTATCGGGATCTCACGATTCCTAAGCTGCCGGATCTGCCGATCTAGTATCTCTATAGGCTCCTCATCGTAGGTAAGGTCATCTGAAATCTCTAACTCTGGAGGATTGATCAAGTGGCTCAGGTCAAAACAGTACCTCCTCAACATCAATACGTGGAAAACATTATGAAGTCTGGACAACTCGTCTGGCAATTGTAGTCGATAGGCAAGTGGTCTAACCTTCTCAATGATCTCGTATGGTCCCATATATCTCATACTCAACTTCCCCTTCTTTCTGAATCGGATTGCTCCTCTCCAAGGCGACACTCTCAGGAATACTCGATCTTCAACCTTATAGGAAACCTCTATATGGTGCCGATCAAAGTAACTCTTTTGGCAATCCTAAGCTGCATGCATACACTTCTTCACTATATTAACTTTCTTTAATGTTTGTTGCACCAACTCCGATCTGGCGTTAGCCCTCAACATCCTAATAAGTTGGACTCTCACATCTCCGACTGTATAACGCCTCGTAAGATGTAATCCCAATACTCGAGTGGTAGCTGTTATTGCAAGCAAACTCAATCAGTGGAAGTGGTCATCCTAGCCACCCCCAAACTCTAACACATATACTCTCATCATGTCCTCCACTATCTGAATAGTCTGCTCAGACTGACCGTCAGTCTGTGGGTGGAATGCAGTGCTGAACCTAAGTTTGGGGTCCATTGCATCCTGTAAGCTCCTCTAGAATCGATAAGTGAATTGTGGATCTCTATCCGACACAATAGACATAGGAACCCCGTGCAACCACACAATCTCTGAAACATACAAGCCTGCCAAATTGTCCAGTGTATCATCCTGTCGAATCACCAAAAAGTGGGCCGATTTTGTCAAGCGGTCAACTATAACCCATACGACATCACGCCTTCTAAACGTCCTCGGCAACCCCATAATAAAGTCCATTGTCACCTTTTCCCATTTCCACTCGAGAATCTCTAACGGCTTTAGTTTCCCTATTGTAGCTTGATGTTCTGCAATGATTTGCTGGCAAGATAGACATAAAGCTACAAAGTCGGCGATCTCCCTCTTCATATTGACCCACCAATACATCTCTCGCATGTCTCGGTACATTTTGCTGCTACCTGGATGTACTGAAAGTGGTGAAGAGTGTGCCTCTATCATCAGAACCTCCTTGACCTCAGCTAGGTCAGGAATACATAATCGCTTTCCGTAATAAAGGATACCATCCTCATCTAACCTATATGGAGTAGTCGATTTCCCTTTATGAACCTTCCTTTTAATCTCCATCAAGTGCTCATCATCCTGCTGTCTCTCGGCTATCACGTCTCACATCTGGGGTCGAACTTGAATATTCGCTAACATCTCGTCCTGAACAATATCAAGCTATACCCTTAAAGCTCTCAATACAAATAAGGACTCTTCTCTATAAGCCACTGTATCTTCATCCTCTCTACCCTTCTGACTCAACGCATCTGCAACCACGTTAGCTTTACCCAGATGGTAGTCGATCGTGCAATCATAATCCTTGAGGAGCTCAATCCATCTCCTCTGCCTCAAGTTCAACTCTCACTGCGTAGTGATATATTTTAGACTCTTATGACAAGTAAGAATTTGAAATGTCTCATCGTACAGATAATGCCTCCACACTTTCGAAGCGTGGATGATAGCTGCCAACTCTAAATCGTGGGTGAGGTAATTAACCTCATGCTGTCGCAACTGCCAACTCTAAGTGTACGCAATTACCCTTCCATTCTGAATCAGCACTCCTCCTAAACTCACTTTAGAAGCGTCGATATAAACCACAAATCCTCCATCATCTATCGGTAATACAAGTGCAGGTGCCTCTACTAATGTCCGCTTTAACTCCTAAAAACTCTCCTCCCACCGCTCATTCCAAATGAACGAAGTGTTCTTCTTTAAGAGATTAGTCATTGGCCTCGCTATCTTTGAGAAGTCAGTTATAAACGTTTTGTAGTGACCTGCCAATCATAAGAAACTACATACCTCGGTCACATTTCTACGAGCCTCCCATTCTGGAATCGCATTGATCTTATTGGGATCTGGCATAACACCCTCTGCCGATATAATGTGGCATAGGAAGACCACCTCTCGCATCTAGAACTCAGATTTTTTGAACTTGGCATATAGCTATTTCTCCCTGAGTACCCCCACAACCTGCCTCAAATGCCCCTCATGCTCTAATCGATCCCTGGAATAAACCAACACATCGTCAATAAAACCATCACGAAGCTATCTAGAAATAGCTGAAAGATCTTGTTCATCAAAGCCATAAAGGCTATCGGCGCGTTAGTCAGACCAAACGACATCACAGTGAACTCGAAGTGGTCGTAACGAGTCTGAAATGCGGTCTTAGAAATGGAGCTCTCCTCCACTCGCAGCTACCAATACCCTGGTCTCAAATCAATCTTAGAGAAAACCGTAGCTCCCTTAACTGATCAATCAAGTCATCTATCCTCGGTAGTGGATAACGGTTCCTCACAGTCAACTTGTTCACCTGCCGGTAATGTATCCAAAAACGTATGCTCCCATCTTTCTTTTTAATGAATAACACCGGTGCACCCCAGGATGACACACTCGGTCGTATAACCCCTTTTCTCCATAAGCTCTTCTAACTGCTTCTTCAATTCTTGCAACTCAACCGCTACCATCCGATACGGAGCTAACGAGACCGGTGTTGCTCCTGGCACCGTCTCAATCTCAAAATCTACCTCTCGCTGCGGCGATAAACCCGACAACTCATTTAAGAATACCTCTGGATATTCCCTCATTATCGGCATATCACTAATGCCCAGCTTATTTTTCCCTACATATGTCACACAAGCTAGTTAGGCCTCACATTTGTCTCTCATCAACTGTGCAGTTATCGTTGCAGTACCCAAGTAGGAAGGTATAACCATCTGCTCCCCGACAAGCAGAACTCTCCTCTTGTTAGTGTTAGCCCAAGCCCAATACATTGTTTGTAACTTTTTTTATTGAGTAAAAAAACTTATGAGGCATTATTTTATCATACCATGTATTGACCTGTGGTATATGCTTGATAAAATATCAAAGAATGTTAATTAAGCCCTTGAGGTATCAAGGTTGAGGACCTTGATAATAGAACTTGAAAGTTTTGAGATTAACATTCTAAATGTCCCTAGTCACTTGTTTCTATGGGAATAAAAATGAATTAAGACTAGTATGTACTTTGTAGATCATCATGTTCTACAGGTCATAGATATTTGGGATATCTAGCAAAGTGCATAGGTATAATGTAGAGCATTATACTTGGAGAGCGATCACCATTGGCAATGTTAAATGTTATCCTTAGACTGAAAATCACTATGTCTCTTATTGTGATTTTTAGTGTACTTTGACATACGCTTAACGTGGCTGTAAAAGGTTGACAAGTATGTGTATGGTTGGGTATGCTACAAATCATAATTGAGAGCAAAAGTGAAGGGATTGACCCTCTCTATGAGAGATGATATCACTGGCTGCTTGATAGATAATATTAGAAAGAGTGTGGCGGCACCCGAATGAAATGATTAAGTCATTTATTCGTACTTATCAATTTTGTCATAGAGATCAAGAAAACTAATTTAGCTTTAAATAAGGGTGTTAGCAACATGCCTTATGCTAAATCAAGATATTTAGGTCAAGGGATTCATTTGAATTGTGGTATGGCTGTTGACACCACTCGTCAGCTATTTAATTTAGGATGATCATAGTGTCTTACTAGAGACTGCCTATGATTTATGAGTTATTAAACTCATTACCTTTATTAAATAGTTCTACAGATCACACGCGGATAGCAAAAAACCTAAAAGTGTAATTTCGGTATTTCACCTTTGGTCAAAGTCCGGTCAATGGACCGGGTTAGGCATTTGGGCCAATTTTGGTAATTGGGTTCAAGAAGGATGAGAAATAATATTTCTTACATGATTTTAAGACAAAGATTATTTATTAAATATGATGTCTTAAGTAGAAATATGTAAGAAATAATGAGAGAAAATTTAGGAGGGATGTCTTAAATTAAGACAATACATGTCTTAAATTAAGACAATGATAACTAATCCTTTTAATTAAGCACACGGCTAAGGGGTTTAATTTTAAAATGATTTTTTTAAACTCAAACTTTAGAAGTCCTAAAGGCATTAGGATTGTTAAGTGTTTTAACATAGCAAATCTCTAGTCTTTAAAAGGACATAAGGAGAGAGAAAACCCTAGAGTTTTCCCATTGTGAGCTGTCCACCACCACAGACACTCTGCAAAATTGTGAGCTTCATCCAAAATAAAAAGAATGTGATTTTGGGTTATTCTTTAGTGAGAGACGTGACATTTAGGGGCTGATTATATTGAATAATAAACATGGTGCGTTTGGTTCTACTAGAAACTCATCTGAATTGACCAAGAACAAGGTGGTACATTATTCTCTTTGTGCTAGTACACTTATTCGCTAATCTGTCTGTTATTACTGTAGAGGAACTGCGTCTGGGGTTCTTTCTTGGTGTCATAAAGGTCACCTTAGTGTATTCTAAGGTGGTATTTCTTGTTCTTGGCTAAGAACATCAACGGTATTGAAAGAGCATAAGAAAGGTTAGATTTTTCTTATCAAGTTTCAATCTTTATGTTTAAATCATGCAAACCAATTGTAGCTAGCATGATTAAGATGATTTTATGTCGAGTCCTTGGCTGTTTTCTTTTGTGTTTTGAGTGTTTATTCCACTGCCATTGAGTCTAAACACGTAGGAAAATCCCTACAGTGGTATCAGAGCGGTTATAGTAATCACTTAATGCATGCTTTAATCAATCGGTAAGAGGTTTTTGTTTAAAAACGTGGCTATTTTGATTAGGGTAGTAACTGGGATTAAAAACTGACTTAGAACAGTAGGTTTTGATCCTAATTAATTCAAAATATGGCTGCTCATGCGTTAGAATAGTTAGATTTTCATAAAACTGAAAAGTAGTTGTAGAATTGGATGCTTAATGACTATTTGGACATAGTTTTAGATCAATTATGGCTAAAATCAATTTTATGAAAATTGGGGTTGTATTGTTACTGTAAATTACATGAATAGTGATTAGGGTTTACTGTTCATATTTTATTTTGGCACTAAAATTGATAAATTCTAAAACTAGGTGCTTTGGAGGTAAATTTGATGATCTAGTGGGCTAGATTCATGTTTTGGAAACTAAAATGGCCTAAAAGGAAATTTGTAAAATTTTAGGGACCATGTAACGCCCTCCATTTTTTCGTATTTTTATAATTTAATTGAGTATTTAAATAAAATTATGTGGGAAAAGATTTGCGAAAAATATTAATTAATGAATGATTGAGAGTGTAAAATAATATGTGAGATTAAAATCGGGTTAGGTTAGATTAATTGGGAGAGAGAAAATCGAGAAGGAGGCAAGTGTGTTATGTCGGGGTTAAAACCATCATTTTCAAATCTTATATATACATATATCTTCTCTTCTCTCATTCCATAACCATCCATACACGTTTTCACTTCCAAAAATCCGAACCAGAATCCGAAAACCTTAAACGAGCTTGGAATAGCTGAGAGTGGGTGATCGGGAGTTGTAGTAATTGGATTGAGAGCTTGATTCCGTAAGTTTTTCTCAAACCAAAACCTTGAATCACGTTTTTGCTTGTGACCATACTTTCCGAAGTGATTTTTTGTTCATTTTAAGTCCGAATTGTGTGGAATTGAGTTTGATTGAAAGGTATCGATGTGTAGTACCGTTAGAATCAAATTATAGGGTTATTGTATGGTTTAGGGACTTGAAAACGG
>CANYCX013744525.1:0-11548 GCA_948193385.1 Breynia disticha f. nivosa
TATCACTGGTGAGTTGTATATATTTGATGTTCTTGATTATGTTTTGATAGATCCATGTTCTACTCATTCATTTATAACTCCACGAATAATACATGCAATAAAAGTTAAACCAGAACCATTGACCCAAAGATTAAGAGTTCATACTCCTTTGGGGAAAATGATGTGGGTTAATGTTGTATATAAAGATTGTAAATTAAAGATACAGAACACAGAATTGACAGTCAATCTTATCCTGTTAGACTTGACAAATTTTGACCTTATCCTAGGCATGGATTGGCTAGCTCGCAATCGAGCTAAAGTTGACTGTTTAACCAAAGAAGTAATAATTGAAACTGAAAATAAGAAAATAATGTTTTGTGGTGAAAGAAAGATAGTGCCTAGTTGTTTGATATCGACATTGCAAGCTTTTAAGTTGATCCGAGACGGATGTGATGCTTATTTAGCACATGTAGTTGATAGTACGAAAATAACGAAAGATGTTAACAGAATACCAATAGTAGACCAATTTTCCGATGTTTTTCCGGATGACCTCACAGGATTACCTCCTGATAGAGAGACGAAGTTTACTATTGAGTTGATTCCAAGTACGACACCTATATCCATACAACCGTACCGAATGACACTACCTGAGTTGCAAGAACTAAAGAAACAGTTACAGGAATTGCTTGAGAAAGGTTACATTTGACCTAGTGTTTCACCTTGGGGAGCCCCAATTTTGTTTGTGAAAAAGAAAGATGGAACACTAAGGTTATGTATAGACTATAGAAGATTCATAAATAATGATTTTACCGCATAACTTATGTCAATAAATTTATACAAAGTAAATCAACAAGATTATAAATATAACACATAATGAAATGAATCTATACTGAGTGTATTCATCAGGATGTTGGTAATTTCCCTGATATCATTTAAGGAGTTATAAGGTTGATCGAATTAGGTGTATTAGGGTTAAGGATCTAAAATAGTTTACAGAAAAGAATTTTGCAAATAAAATTCCTTAAGGGGGAGATTTGTAACATCCTCATTTGAATAATGTGATAATTAATATGTAAGTAAAATGATTGATGAAATGAAGAATTGAAATGATACATGATGGAAAACTAGGAGTTAACAGTGAGTTTATGATCAATTGATAGTAAGAATATATATCTACCACGTGTAGTTTGCTGCGTTGTTGAAAAATTAGGCTGTTTGGGAAACTGAAGCATGAGGTGGATTGATTCTGAAGTAGGGAGAACTGACGAGGATTGAAGGGAAGCATGACAAAGATCTAGTGGATGTTATATAAAAGGAGGGAGTTGGGAAGGAAGAAGCAACACCAAAAAAGGAAAAGAGAGACAAGATAGATAGTGAGATTGTGAGTAAAAAAAAGAGAGAGATTTGTTGAAGGAGACACGACTTGGATCAGGCTCAATATTTGGGAGAATTTTATACAGAGATACTGGTGAGTGATCCATACTCACTTTTTAAATATAATTAAATGTTATGTTGCGTAATATTATATCGCAAATGTGTTTGTAGATTTTAGGGAATATTCCTGTTAATATGTCCAAGGAAGTACATGATCTTTCATTTCTTCATCCTAATTATATTATATTTTACTAAATACGACACATGGATGATATACAAAAGAACACATGATATGAATATAATAACAAAAGAGCACATAGTCACAGTCATATGTTTACACATACACATGACACAAATGATAGTGGTGGTGACACAGTTAGAGGTGACGCTAGGTGATGGTGATTATAGCGGTGGTGATCAGAGATGGAAGTATAGTTAGTTATAGTATAGCACAACACAGCGTAGTATCAAAAACAGAAACATAAATACAGGACAATATACACAGTATAACACAGTAAGCACAGTTCACATGTTCACAGGAAAATACGTATCCAGAAATACAGAATACAGAACACAGACATAGTTCA
This sequence comes from Breynia disticha f. nivosa, assembly GCA_948193385.1. Lineage (NCBI taxonomy): Eukaryota > Viridiplantae > Streptophyta > Magnoliopsida > Malpighiales > Phyllanthaceae > Breynia > Breynia disticha. The sequence goes on from CANYCX013744525.1 coordinate 1,941, forward strand.
TAGAAAAGAATTAATGATAGAAAAACAAAATATAGTAAAGTATATAGTTTATAAGATATGATATATGTGTCCTCACATATATACATAGAATCACGGAATTACAGAAAATAAATAAGAACATAAAATGATAAGTAATTATAAATGATTACTCACTGAGCCCGCAGCTCATGCAACTGCGATATATGTGTTTCAGGAATAGAAGAAGGAGTACTTAAGGTGGGGAGCTGTTTTTCACATTTCTCTCTGCGACGGGTTTTTGCCATCTCTATGGTTATATGTTTGCATGATATATGTATTTGCAATGTTATTTGTAATATGTCAGAGTATTCATATTATATATATATATATATATATATATATATATATATATATATATATGTATGTATGATGTATGTATGTATGTATGTATATTATTTCATATTATAATATTATTACGTTTAATTATCAAAAAATATGTTAATTAGGATAGGACGTTTCATGCCCTATCGTAAAACACCCTAAATAACGAGTATTTATGCATTAAATACTTTGGCAAGTGTTTTAAATGCACTTACTGAGTAATTAAATTACTAACATTAGATTGTTGTTTGTGATGTGTGTTCGTCTAGGTGGATTTCCACGAGCAAGGTTGGCGAAGAACTTTTTTGGAAAAATTAATTGAATACCCCATGCATTGTAATCTTTTGAAAAATTCACATGTGCATTTCTACACTCTTTCTCTTGCTGATTTAATTGTTTTAAAAAGAAAAAAAATGGTTGTCAATTTCTATATTTGTTTGAAAAAGAGATTTGAAATTTGGGTGTCACAAAAATTCGCTCAACTCTCTCCAACCAATCTTCTGCCACAATTGGATCAGTTATTCCCTTGATCTTTGTGGCTCCCACCTTCTTTATTGCCTTATAATTCTTTGCTTGGTATTGGTAGATATGTTCTTGAGGTTATCTATGTTCTTAATATTGGGGTTGCTAGGTTGGCTGATAGTATTGTCCATATGGTGGGTTGTAATATTGAGGTTGTGCTTGATAATATTGTTGTGAATATTCAGGTTGATAGTATTGGGGAAAATCTAGATTATAGGGTCCATGTTCAGCTTTAGAAGGTACATTTGACATTTGATCAAAAGGGTAAGGATGAGCTGGCTCTCCTCTCCTACATTTTTGCCATTGATGCAACATATCCATAAAAATAAAAATAAAAATAATTTAGTTAACTATTTTTCATACAAGAAACAGAACATTGTAACATCCTCATTCTAAAACCCTATTATTAATTTAAATACTTAGAATGATTAAGATAATTAAAAGATAATTAGAAGACTTAATAAAAAAAAGAGATAAAACATGACTAGTTAAGAGTTATATGAATGAAGGATTTAATAGAATGAGGTTTGGACGTGAAATTGGCAAGAAAATGGTTGAACAGTGCACTGGGTGTGCTGTCAACGTGTGGGGCATGTTGACTGGACAATGAAGAGCACTATCACGCTAAAACATGAACACAACTGTGCTCTCAAAGTTGAGCACGGTCGTACCAATGTGGGAACGGGGCATTCCGTGGTGCTAAATGTCCCAAAATGTTGAAAAACTGAGTGACACGTGTAAAACGAAAATGGCACAGATGGTGTTGGGCATGGCAAGTTCGTGCTGAGACATTTCAGTATATATATGCTTCATTTAGAGCTCAAAAAAGTTATAGAAATAGAGAAAAACCTAGAGAGAGTCGAGAGAGCTTTGAAGAAGGAGAGGAAAAGATAAAGTGATCCAGAAAATAGGTATTATGTTTAGAAATGATCATAGAATTGAGCAAGGAATCATCTGGTATAGGTAGAATGTACAAAATCTGAGATACCGAGTATTTACAAAGTTTTCATATATAAGAATTCTTAAAAAGTTTATTTAAGCCTAGAATTGTTAGTGATTAATGCTACAGAGAGTTAATAAGATCGAATAGGAGCATGCATATATATATATATATATATATATATATATATATTGTACATGGAATTTTATATCATGATTTGTATATGTTATTAGAAGACGACAGAGTAGACGAGCCAGACAAGACACGAGTACACATCAGTCCAAGTATTTCAGCTAACAGGTGAGTAGTCTAACTTAGTTTAAATGGAAATTTATATAAAATTTGAATACTTGGTATTATATGATTTGATTGATAGATATTATGTATGAGCTAAAATGATAAAATGTGGAAATGAATAGTATGACAATGGTAGCGAATGTGTGAATGTAATTAACTTGCAAGCAGGTACAAACTCAAATGAAAGGCAAACAAGTAAGGTACTATATCGTATAGTTATATAATGGTATAAGGTGATGAGTTTATATGATATGTTGATATATGATATGGTATTTGATATTGTGGTATTCGAGATCAAATGGTATGTGATATGATATAGTATTGGTGGTGATTGGATTGGTGATTTTAAGATCAATCACGGAGAGGAAGTGGAGAGGAAGATTATATAGTTTACATTCATAGGATTATAGCATACAAGTACAATTGTTTTCATATTATATACCATATTGACAGACTGACCGCGCAGGGTTATCGAAAATGAGTTATATGATTACAGGAAACGTATTTTGAATTGGAATGGTTTATATGTTTATGCTCGTATATCAAAGAGATATAAAAGAATATATGACTATATAACAAATACATGAATATATGAATACAGGATGATATGATTACCTCATCAAATTGATATGATATGATTGAAATGGAAAATTATTTATTAAATTATTGACTTTTCACTGAGCCCATAACTAACGCAAGTGCGATTTTTGTTTTAGTACCTGATAATGAGTGGAGCTAGCTTTACAGATTGATCAGGTAGGTCAGCTGCTACTTTCGAACTCTCTCTCTCTCTTCACACTACAAGATTTTGCGCATTTAGTGTCCAAAAATTAGAGTCCAAAAAAACTTTGGACACTAAATTCTAGCATTTGGAGTCCACGTGGATGCTAAAAATTTAGAGTCCACGTGGACTCTAAATTTGGCGTTCACGTGGATATAATGTTGCGGGAAACTGAACAGTGTGGCGGGAAATTTTGGCGAGTAAATTTAGAGTCCACGTGGACTCTAAATGAGAATCCACGTGGACGATAAAAATTTAGTGTCCACGTGGACTCCAATTTTAGCGTCCAAATGGCTCCAAATATGTGGACTATATGAATAGTGCACAGCAAAAATTCCTGCTAAATTTGGAGTTCAGGTGGACGCTAAAATTGGAGTCAACGTGGACGCTCAATTTGTGGACTCCATGAATAGTATGGCGGGAAAAATTCTCGCCAAATTTGGAGTCCACGTGGACTCTAATTTGGAGTCCACGTGGACGCTCATTATTTAGCGTCCACGTGGACTCCAAATTTGACGGGAATTTTCCCCTCCACAAGGCTCTATATATATGGTTTCATTCTTATCTAAGATGTATACTTTTATAATTAATCTTAAATAATGCTGTCAATTTTGTTGAAAGAATAGAGAGAGGAATTGCTAAGAGGGTTTTTTGCTAAAAGCTTGGACGAATTAAATTGTAAGTTTTAATTTTTTAGCACTTATTTCCTTTTTAATATTATTTTTATTTACATCAACGTATTTGTTATTTGTATTGTGTATATTGTTAATTTAAATGTTCGTATTTTAGTAGTTTATAATGTACATATATATATGGATCTATGTACGTGCTTTGTTTCTTAATTAATTTAAATATTATTTTACTTACATTTATTTATATATGTTAATATTAATTATTTAAATAAAATTTTATGTGCATGATTATTTAGGTACGGAAAATAAAAAAATGCGTCAGTGGATGTATATACATACTATTGATGGTTTATTGAATGATGAGTTTATTGTTGGTGTTGAACAATTCATTGAGTTTTGCATGTCGAATGATATGTTCGATGCAGTTAGTACGTTGCCCTTGTAAGAAGTATCAAAATAGAAAATTTTTCAGTCCTGAGAATGTGAAGGAACATATTATCTATCGAGATTTGTACGCATTTACTATTGGTGGAACGCACATGGAGAAACAGAAGAAATGTTCAATGCGTTATTGAGAGAGTCACAACAATATGAAGGAGGTAGCAGTAGTACATACGATGGGAACCAGAGGAGGGTGAATTATAATGTTGATGACAACGTTGGACATTCCACATATGAATTTGGGATGAATATTGAGCAGATGGTTTACGACGATTTTGGTGTGCGTGCTAACATAGATACAGAGAAACAAAACTATGAAGTAGAAATCCCAAATGTTCAACCCATTCCAGAACCTCCAAATTCGGAAGCTCAACATATGTACGATATGTTAGGAGCTGCAAATAGACCATTATGGCCTGGATGTGATATTAGTCAATTGGCTGCAGTGACTGAACTACTTAGTCTAAAATCCAAATTAAGAATAACAGTCTAAAATCCAAGTTAAGAATAACAGAGCGGGGACATGACATGTTATCAGATTATGCTAGACGTATTTCTCACCCAGACCATATTACCGAAGACATTTTATGACACCAAAAAATTAGTAGAAGGATTGGGTTTGCCATATGAAGCAATTGATTGTTGCAAAAATAATTGCATAATTTATTGGGGTGCAACCGCAGATAGTAATTGTTACTATACATGTGGACATCCAAGGTGAAAGCAAGGGAAGGCCAAACTTGTGCCATATTCAAGGATGTTCTATTTGCCGATCACAAAGAGGTTACAAAGATTATTTGCATCGAAGTCCACTGCTGGTCACATGCAATGGCGTGCAGAGCACGTGTAGGAAGATGGAGTAATGAGACATCCTTCAGATGCTGAGGCGTAGAAACATTTCAATCGTGTACATCAAGATTTTGCTGAAGAATCTCGAAACGTGATGTTGGGCTTGTACACAGACGATTTTAATCTGTTTGGAGCGTCTGGTCAGCAATACTCATGTTGGCCAATGATCTTCACACCGTATAATCTGCCTTTGTGGATGTGTATGCAAGATGAGGTAATGTTTTTAACAATTCTCATACCAGGTCCAAGGAGCCCAAAACGACAATTATATGTGTTCATGCAACCACTGATAGCAGAGTGAATTAGTCTTTGGTATAATGGGGCAATTACATATGATGTCTCTCAAGAACAAAATTTTGTTATGAGGGCGGCCGTGATATGGACTATTAGTGATTTTCCTACTTATTCTATGTTGTTCGGTACGTATTTATATGTGCAGTTATATATCATTAATTTAAATTATTTAATCATGAATTACATACGTTGAATGAATTTAATTGTAGGATGGAGCACTTCTGGCAAGTACGCTTGTCCACATTGTATGGAGTTTACTAATGCATTATACCTAAAACACTCTCAAAAAATGTGTTGGTTTGATTGTCATAGAAAATTCTACCACTAGAACATTGGTTTAGGGATAATAGAAATTAGTTTCGAAAAGGGAAAAGGGTACTAAATGAAACAGCACCACCTATGCGTAATGGGCATGAAGTATTACGCCAAATCAAAAGCATGGGATTGATGAAAATAACTATTGATGGTGCAGAAGAACACAATGCACGGGTTAGCAGAGATTCTGGATGGAAGAAGAAAAGCATTTTTTTGGGACCTTCCATATTGGGAGACTTTGTGAATTAGACATAATCTTGATGCCATGCACATTGAGATAAATGTATTCGACAACATTTTCCACACGTTCGTTGATGTTCCTGGAAAATCAAAAGATAATTTAAAAGCCAGATTAGATATTCGTGAGTTATGCAGAAGGCCGGAGTTGGATCCAGACGAAACTGACACAAAGTACAGAAAGGCTAGATATTCACTAAACCGAGATGAGAAGAGAATTTTGTTTGATTGGATTAGATCTGTCAAATTTCCAAATGTTATACTTCCAATTTGAGTCGATGTTTAGATTTACAAAATCTACGGATTTTTGGAATGAAAATTCATGACTGCCACATTTTCATGCAAAGGTTAATGCCTGTTGCTTTTTGTGCTTTTCTTGATAATAAGTACTGGGAGCCAATTGCACAATTAAGTGCATTTTTTAAGGATCTTACGTGTTATGAGTTAAAATCTGAAATAGTATGTTCTTTACATGAGGAAATACCCATTATAATGTGCAAACTTGAAAGGATATTTCCACCCAGTTTGTTTGATTCAATGGAGCATTTGCCTATTCATTTACCAATGGAAGCAGCTTTGTGCGGTCCCGTCAAATATAGATGGATGTATCCGTTTGAGAAGTATATATGTTATGTTTCATCTCATAAATATACATGGATTTATCCGTTTGCTAGTTTGTAATTAATGATATTTTATATTGTCAGGTTTCTTCGCAGATTAAAGAACATTGTTGGTAATAAAGCTCGTGTTGAAGGTTCAATATGTATTGCATACATCGTGCAAGAGACATCTACCTTTTGTTCTTATTATTTCAATAATCACGAAGCGAGTAATAGAATGACTCGTAATAGTGTGACTGGTGATATAAGAGAAGGCGACGATTTGTCTATTTTCACATATCCTAGACGTACATCTGGCAGGCTTGTTCGAAGACATTTAACAAATGAGGGGTACCACCTGATGCAAACTTATGTGCTATTGAATTATGAAGAAATTGAGCATCTGGTTGAGTAAGTTAATTAATATTTAAATACATATACATTTTAATTATATAATTATAATTTTCTATATTTTTATTATAAGATGTTTTTTAAATTAAATTTTGTAGATATTTTTTGGCATATGTCTTACGACCTTCTAATCCAAACATCAATGATGAAGAAGAACAAACTGTTTTGGACACACGGTTTCGACAATGGATACACTATTTCGTAAGAAAATTATTCATTACTTTCCATATAGATGACAACAATTAATATGTTATGAATTAGTAACGATTATTATTATATGTGTTTTGAATTATTAACTTCAAGTCGACACACCTGCGGGACGTGCAATCGCCAATGATCACATCATTGCATTGGCACGAGGACCTTCACAGATTGTACACACATATCCTTCATACATGGTCAATGGATATTGATTTCGTACCAAAGCACATTCAGCATCAAGAGCGACAAATTGTAGTGGCATCTATGTTTTGGGAAAAACTTTTGGGAATGAAGAGGAAGACTACTACGGCGTGTTAGATGGAATTATTGAGCTTAACTACATTTCGTCAACATTGAAGCATGCAATTATCTTCAACTACTCATTGTTTGATATGACTCATCGTGGAGGAAGTCACATTCATCTGTAGATCAAGATTGTGGACGTTAACAAGCACATAAAAATGTTGACAAAAGATTGTTACATTTTCGCACATCAAGCAACCCAAGTATATTTTCTTGAATATCCAAAAGTCAGACGCTTTGATTCTTACTGGATGTCAATATGTAAGGTTAAGTCACGTGTTTGGTCTGATGAAGACAACTACAATAACAATCAGCAACTAGTCATTCATGAAGCCTTCCAACATGACATAGGATCTGGTCGCATCATAGATGATCCCAACGATGATGATATACTTCCACCTCGACATGATCCAATTGGAACGCTAATTGTCACAGACCAAGCTAAAGAGGAAACAAGCAGTGAAACTACAACCCCAGAAGAAGAATGAAACAGTGATGACGAAACTGACGATGATGAAGATGAATTTTAAATGTATGTAAAATCTAATTAATTATGAAAAAATAAAAATTAAAAAAAATAACAAAAATAATAAAAATAAAAAAAAAAGAAAAAATGGCATCCAACCGTGCTGGATGCAAAATAAAATGGCGTCCACGTGGATGCCAAGTTCACCCCATTGGGCGAGACTTTTTCCCGCCCAATAGGGTGGACATTAGCGTCCACGTGGATGCCATGTCAAATGGAAATCCCGCCCAATATTTGACACGAATTGGAACATCCCCTTTAAGACCGAATTCCCTCTCTCTCTCCTCTCACTTTCACCAAATTTTCCACTTCTTAATTTCAGTTTTCCTCTGGTTTTTCGGCTGCTGAGCATCTTTCGGTTTTTTTCACGAAGAACGTTACTTCTCTTTTTATTATTATCGTAATTGTACTATTATTATCGTAATTGTATTATTGTTTTTTTATTTTTTTTATAAGTTTGTGATTTATTTTAACATGTAGGAATGATTTATTGCGATTTATTGCTCTGTTTAGTGATTTAATTGTTATTGTGATTTAATGAATTGATTTGTGAATTAGTCTATAATTATGCTTATTAGGTTGTTTTAGTTTTATTATTTGAATTTTCTAGTAAATTAAATTTACTTAGTTAGATAAGGCTTAAATTTTTTAAAAGGATGTCTGGGCGTAGAGCACCTTCTAGTCTGGGTAGACGGGGCGTTAGACCCCCGCGAGCATCAACTCCCCCTCCCTGTCCGCCGGGGTCGCAACATGATTTTGGATCGAATCGCGTGCCACGGAGAGACCCTCGCATTTCTCCTGCTGACTTGTCTCCCTCAGTCACGCATCCCTCCAACTACGACCCCCCACTCCATCTTTCGTGCATGGACCGGCACAGCAGCAGCCTGACTTTACACTTTACGATGAGAATTTCAATTTCGCCATCGATGTTTACGCTTTTGAATTGCCTGACGAGCCACAGATTCCGCACAGTTCAGCTAGCTTCGAGCCTTGTCATTCGCGACACGATCATGAGGCGTCCACTTCTACCAGATTACCTTCACGAAAATCCACAAGATACGATCCAAACGCCATCTTTCAGTTGACATGAGAAAATGGCATGTAAGTTAATTTTAATTTAATATGGTTATATAAAAACTTTTAACTTAATTTTTTTGATTATAAGTATTAAAATTATTGTAGTTTCGAGCCTTACGAGCAAATTAGCCGTTATTCCACATGGATTATTATGTCCTCACCTGATCCCCATGCTGACGAATGGAAACGCACTACCAACGAGTCGAAAGAATGATGGTATCAAGCATGGAAAGTAAGTACATTAAATTTATCAAGTCTGCGTATTTTTTAACATTAATTTTTCTAATCAGAATATTTTTGTAGCGAAATTTCATGTGGGATCCAGAGACTTTCGACCTTAAAGACGAAGATGTCAGAATTGATTGGGAAAACAGGATGTCGTAAATACGACAATTTTTTACAAAAGGAGCGATCGGATAAAAGAAGAAATTCTACAAGAAGCGCACGCTCCGAGATACTCGATACATCCAGGTAGTACTAAAATGTACAGAGACCTTAAACCCCTGTATTGGTGGTCCGGAATGAAAAGGGAAATTGCAGAATTTGTCGCAAAGTGTCTTAGTTGCCAACAAATTAAAGCCGAACATCAAGCACCAGCTGGAAAACTACGATCTTTAGCTATTCCAGAATGGAAATGGGAGCGTATAACTATGGATTTTGTGATCGGATTACCAATGACGTTCCGAAAACACGATGCGATTTAGGTTATTGTGGATAGATTAACCAAATCTGCACATTTCTTGGCAGTCAAGCAAGATGATTCACTAGATCGTTTAGCGGAAAAGTACGTAGCAGAGGTGATTAGACTACACGGAGTGTCTGTTTCAATCGTTTCTGACCGAGA
>CANYCX013746634.1:0-13132 GCA_948193385.1 Breynia disticha f. nivosa
CCCTAATGAATTCGTTAAGTTTACTTTTCAATTTTGCAAAACCCCAATCTTAACCCTAGAAATTTCTGACTTTATCTTTCATCATGAATTCATCAATCTAAATCAATTCTATCTCAATTCTCTAGTTATTTCAATAATCCATTCAAGAAAATTTAAAACTTATAATAGTAAAACTCGTAAAAATCTACGAAAGCTTCGAGTTTTACCTGTTTCGATTATACCAACGGATCCTAGGTTCGAGATTACGAATGATTCGATAACTCAAATCAATTTCCTAATTAAATATTGAAGTTTCTCTCTTGATCTCTCTCACTCTGCTCAGCTCTCTCTTTCCCTTTTTCTCTAGAGTTAAAATGTGTTCTTGAAGGTTCTGAATCATTTCGCGATCAAGCGAACTTATATTTTTTTTCCTAGAAACAGTAAAATACGAGTGGTGGGTGTGGATTATGTATGGTGTGCCCACCACGCATTTTCTCACCTCCACCACGTGTACTTCTCTGTTTGGATGGTTTCTATTTTCTTCCAGTTACTTTATATAATCCTTTTATCACCTGTATATCAACCTTCTTCTAACTTGTTTCCAATCACTTATTTTTCTTCATTTTATTATATAATTCTTATTTTCATTAACCATTTTTCTTATAATATTAATCACATGGTTTCGGGATGAGGATGTTATACCTAGTGGTGAACAGGGGTTGAACATTGACCTCAATTTTAGAGAGGTGCGCAAGCAGGGCGCCAAAGTGTTTGAGGGCATAACTGATCATGCGAAGGCAGAAGACTGGCTCGGACACACTAAGCAAATTCTTAACTGTATTCAGTGTACTCAAGAGAAAAAGTTGAGGTACACCAACTCACTTTTGGAGAAAGATGTTTGGAACTGATGGGAAGCGGCTCCAAGAAGTCAAAACAATCCTCTTACACTCAACTAGGGAGACTTCGAGAGGATATTTGCTAATAAGTAAACTCATCCACTCAATCAGACGAAGAATAAGATTGAGTTCCTTGAACTCAAATAGAAGGAGATGATAGTAACAAAGTATAAGGCACAGTTTACAAGGCTCTCTAGGTATGCTCTGGAGGACGTGGCCACAGACCAGCAGAATAGGGATAGATTTGAGCGAGAGTTACAGTTTAATATCCGTACCTTTATTGCTATGAAGTCACCCAGCTATTAGACCTTACTAGAGACCTCTATTAGGGCGAAGGAGCTGTTGGCCAACGAGGACTGGAGGGAAGGCAAGAGACAGATACTATCTAGTAATTCTAAGTCGAGGGATGCCAGAGAGCTAATTCTAGATCATATTGTAGTGCAGGTAGGGGTAGCAGACAGTTCTGAGGAGGAGCAAGGAGTGAGAGGAGCCATTCCACCAGGCCTCTTACTTCTTAGTACCGTGGAGCTGGTACTTGTTCTCTCTGTTACAATTATAATTGGTCGGGTCACTTTGCCCGAGACTATCTAGAGAGAGGAGCCACAGGAAGGAGGTGTCTCCTGAAAGAGTACTATAGGAGATGACCGAGAAGCTACCACGATCATCAGAGGCTAAGAGAGGGGTGGATTAGCAGTAGGTACTAACTTGAGAGGTAGAGTAGCCTCACTGTTTGTGGCACCACCTTAGGCCCGTGTTTATGCCATGACACAAGATGAGGCAACAACCAATCCTAATGTCATCACTGGTACGGTTTCCATATTTTCATATGATACATTGGTATTGATTGACCGGGCTCTACATGTTCTTTTGTTAGCGAGTCAATGGTAGAGCAGGTTGGGGTAGCATAGAGCCTCTAGGTTATATGGTCACAGTTTCTATGCTAGCTTGTGGGACAGTGATGGTGAGGCATGTGTTGAGAAATTGTGAGCTAAATATTGGCGAGCTGGAGTACATGGCAGAACTAATTGACTTAAGGGTGGTAGAATTTAGGATCATATTGGGGATGGATTGGCTATCCAAGAATAGGGCAGAAGTGGATTGCTATGCCAAGAAAGTGGTGGTGGATGTTGACGATGAAAGGAGAGTTTTGCTAGTGGGTGAGCAGAAGGTTATTTTAGCGCCCCAAAAAATATAACAAAACTTAGCAAAATTGTGAAAACATAGGGTAGAATGGCTTGGAGAACGGACAGTGCATACCATTCCCCAAACCATTTTGAGTACTGACAAAAAATCCAAGTTACACTACCAAGAGGGGAGAACGGGCTGGCGAACGGGTTGGGGAGGTCGTTTACCAAACCGTTTAACTCTAGCGGGAATTTAAATTAGAACTGTATTTGAGAATATTTTGGAGGAGAAAAGAGATCTAACCTACCCAACCAACATTTCTCATCAAAACCAATCCCCAAACTTCCAATAAAATTTCCTTGGACCTCTCTAAACCTAAAAGAACCATCTTTAAGCTTCTAAACATAAATCTACACCTATTACCCTTGGCTTTTCATACTACCACGAAAGCAAAACTGCAAGGTAGGAGAAAACCAAGAGTTACAACAATTTGGGCAAGGTAAATCCCTAACTTAGGTGAGGTTTATGAGTGTTTAAGAATGATTTATGTGGGTTACGTGGGTTTTGTATGAGAACCCAGAGGTTGTGTTCTTTTTGACATGTTTTAGTGATTTGGAGGGAAAATAGAGTGTTGGGTTTATGAATAATCTGGAGGTTTTGTTAGTTAGTTGTAGGAAAAAGAGATTTAAGTGGAATGTGTTTTAATCTTGTTAATGTGATTCGGATTGATGTAAGGAACGTTGTTTGAGATCCAGACCAGAGCTGAACCGCAGGCCGACTTCGCGGGAATCGAGGTTATGCATCAAATGACACTGACCATTGTATGTCTTGCCTATGTATGGTTAAATATATTTGGTTAATGTTCAAATGTTGAAAATGTTAGGTAAAGTGTCGTAAAAATGGACTTGTCAATGTGTGTTTTTGATTGATTGTTGTTGTGTTGTTGGATTGCTTATAAAAAAACGTAATAGTACGAATCATGAATGCGAGTAAAGAATGTATTTTGGTGTCGATGGATGCTGATTGTGGATGTGGTGATATGAAAACAATTGATGATGAATGAATGAACATATTGTATTTAATTGTGTGCAAGATGACAACTTAGGTTATGATAAAGTAATGTATCGATGCATGAAAATGTTCCTGTTGAGCATCGATAAAAGTGATCATTTTGTGTGGATTTCATGGTTGAATTTGAACTGAATGAATGTGTTATTTGGCATAAAGTATGAGGCATGAGTTGTGATGAATGTTGTGACGCTAAAATCCGTATGACTCATTTTGAATAAACCTTGAAAATTCGCACTATATTTTTTTTTCTTTCTGAAACAGTTGCATGTGAGAGGGATAACCAATAGATAAAAAGTTCACAAATCATTTAATGAAGGCCAATACCAGTCATACACAATAAATGTAGAAATGCAGAAGCAATGGAAAACATTTGAATGTCATGACACAACGTCTCATCTATACTAAAATGTCATAAGCATACAACACCAAAACAGAATCTGAAAACAGGGGAGCTCAACCTTCAGTATCGCACTGCTAGCCTCGCCGCTCACGTAGTCCTATGACTGGTAGCTGTCACTCTGCACAAATTCAGCAAAACACGGGTGAGAATTTAAAATACTCAGTAAGCGACCCTTTAGTGTTATTATGCTGGGGTGCAGGGGAACCTTCGGTCAACACAGGTGTACGAATGTAGTACTAAGCCGTATTCGCACCTAAGTCCCCTAATGGCTCACCATAGCCATATCACAAACAATCGTTTTAAGTTTTTTATGTGTTAAGGAATCATCCTAAACCATTACCTCACCTTGGATAATCATTAGCACATTATTTAGGCTAAAACTAGGTTTCTGGACTCAAATAATGTATGTTTATCAATCTTTAATGTAGGTTATTTAACAGTGATTTTCCAAAATTCTGCCAAGAATAACGTATGCCAACATTTCCTTGAACATACAATAATCATAAATAACGTATGCTACATTGCTCCTGTAGCATACATTATTTTGCTCCAGGGGCATTCTTCCGACATTCGACAGTCCGAGACTTACACAATTAATACCATCTCAAAGCATTTCAAAACAACCTTATTAGCTTCTTTAATCAATCATTTTATTCATCTTTAATTCATCACTCAAAACGTAACACAATTGTACACTTAATCATCATGCATTCATCAATTCTTTCTATTATCATTTTTATTCACTTACCATCAATTCACAACCAAAACAGAACACATAGCCTTCAAGGCATTATCAGACAATTTTCACAACCTTTCAATCAAACCTATAACAAGTCATTTAACTTATGCTCATATTCCAAGCATCATTCACATTCAGTCATCTCGACGTATGTGATTCTTCACATTTTAAGCATACCCAAAATAACATCATTTTCATTCAAGCACTTAGGCAACACGTTGCCATCAAATTCCAAACAAATCAACAAAACAACACATCCCATAACACAAACACATTCCATGAAACTCGTACAAAAGCATAATCATCTAATCATAAGTCATCGAATCACCATTCACAAGGAGGCATTATCACACAAGTTTGTACACATCCCACGTAACTAACTCAAAGCACATTTGTTCAATCACAAGTTACTTTCATGTTATAACAATCACGCATTCGTTTCCATCCAAACAACAACATGTATGCATAATGAATGCAAGTGCCATGCTAATACATTGTCCACACATATGTACCCCAGGGTCTAAGGCATTGGGTCTAGCCCGATATCAAATCATTGAGTTCTCGCTCAACATCAAATCATCGGGTCTAGCCCGGCATCAAGGTCTCGCTCGGAATCAAATCACAATTGGGCTAATCCCCCATTTTATCAAATATTGGGCTAATCCCCCATTTTATCACATGGAAGAACATTTTGCCTTCCCTCTTTCATATCATTCATCGGTCCATGCCTGACATCGAGATCTCACTCAGAATAAACATAACATCAAGAGTCAAGCTCATGTGTTCTCAATATCGGCCCCATTTTATCAAATGGTAAGTATGAATGCAACTCCATGAATTTCATCTCAATTCTCTCAACAATACATGCACATGAATGTTCCACAAATAATTTATATCACAATACAAGCCATCATGCTCAATATAGCCAAACTCAGAATAACCAGTATACACTTATGTAACTCAAAGAGAGTTCATCACAAGTCAATAAGGAACATTCATATCATGCATATGACAATATAACATGATTTATCACATCATTCTAAAATTTATAATCCTACATACCATACATAATTCATCATAAGTTCATACTTATGATCATACAACGTTCTCATAAAGAGCATATATCCACAAGCACCATTTAAGTTCCATTCATCACAGCACAAGGCATAAAAAGTGCCATTCATTCATAGAATCCATCATCTTAAATCATCTCACACACAAGTAAGTCACATTAGTTCCTTTCTTTCTTAACACATTTCAACATACCAAGCACAACTCATACATCTTCCTTATGGGCCAAATAAGTATCATACAAGCATAACATTTCTCAAGGCACACTCAAACCACACAACTTAACATCCAACACTTTCATAAATTTCCACATAATGGACATTCAGGCATATCATTTATCCAAGCATACATCACATGACAAATAACACATTTAGGACATATAATTAACCAAATGAGGATTAACATATCCTTAGTAAGCATAAAGCACCCTTACTAATCATCTCCTAAGTAAACTTCCAAACCATAAAAGCATACCATTCTTTCATGAAGACCTTTCTAATATCACATAATCAAACATAACATCTAAATCATACAATCAACCAAATCAAGGCAACCATTGCAAGAATAAGCGTCGAAAACACTTACTTCAGAATCCAAAGGCCGAATCATCGCCCGGTCCTCGATTCGGGTTCTCAACACCGATACCTACACACATTTAATCTCATTTAATATCGTTTAACATACAATGTATCTAATTTTAACATTCTCTACTGGTTTCCCTAAAATCCCTAAATTTGCCACAAAACCTAATTCCTTAAATCTCAACAAATTTTGTGTTTTAGGTTGAAGGTTTATAGAATCATAAACTACAATGGAAACCTAGCAAAACCCTAACAAATACACATGTTTTTACTCAAATTTAAGCCTAGGACCCAGAATTACCTAATGTGGAAGATTCTAATGAGAGAGGCGGATTTGTTGTTAATCCATTGCAATCGATTTGTTCGATGGTAGGTTTTGTGTTTGGGAAGGCTTAGGAATGTGTTTAGGAAGTTGGGAGAGAGTAGGAGAGTGTTTGGCGTGTTTTTACCCTGAATGTGGCTGTTCTCGGCCTTTTAATGACTTGTCCAGACTCCCGATAACATATGTTTATTTTGAAATTAACGTACGTTAGGAAAATCTGGGTTCTGGGGAAACTATAGTGAATAACGTACGTTATTCTTCACTAAACCTATGTTATTCAACTTGCAGTCACATTAACGTATGTTAATAAGGGGATTAATGTACGTTGATCATGATCTAACAGCACCATTTCCCATGTTCGAGCCTCTTTCAATCCCCGACATACATGTACATACCCACTTATAACTTATGATAAACATCATTCCACATAATTTAAACATTTTATAACCTCAATAAATGTGAATTAACATCCCATTTCATAATCATTATTCCATTTTAAAATGGGCGAATTTCCAGGGCGTTACAGCTTCCACTTAAGAAATTTTGTTCCCAAAATTTGAAGCAAGTTAGGTTTCAAACCACTCAACTCCAACATTCCAGCATCGAGTTATTAACTTAGGCAGCCAACAAGAATCAAACATATTAATAAGCAATACACACTTTTAATTTCAACTCACTTCCATACATAATTATAATCCACACATTTCAATTTTAGTTCTCAAGCTTAAGGCAACCAACAAAAATCAAACATGTTACTCATTATTAACATTTCCTTAGGTTCTCTTTATTTCCATATGAGGTTATAGTCTAGATTAAATAAAGTTTCATTTTGAACCTACATGCTCAACCACTTACTATCACATGAGTGCATCAACAAGATTCATATTGTAACACCCTCTATTTTGTATTATATTATGAAATTTTTAATAAAATATTTAAGAAAATACAAATAAATTTTCCGCAAAAAGTGTAAAATATAAAGCCGAGAAAAGGAGAGAATTATAAGTAGAGAAAATTGATAAGGCCAATTATGCACATTTATTCTATTTATTTTTAGGGATCTTGATGACATTCTATTAGAGAAACAATGTGATTTTACAAGCTTATCATTCGTTTTGGTTTTACCTTGGCACAATCAAGAAATGTGAAGATTTTGCTAGGTTTTGATGGAAAAGACGGCATATCGAGTTGGGCTATTTTGGAGTCATGAAATGGAACCGAAAGGACTTGGTTTGGCTTGAAAATGGCACATGGAAATGAAGGGAAAAGTGGGCAGAAGGTGAGTCACAAACGTGACTCGCCATAACTACGATCGTGACCTACATAAATGGAGCTAAAATTTGGTCAGAAACCTAACCATGAACGTGGTGATATGAACCATGATTGGAGGACATTCGTGGCACTGCAAATGAGAAATTAAAGTTGGCCAGAACACTCACCACGAACGTGGCTCACTTGGACCACGAATGAAGCTCAAACGTGACTCATTTTATTGTGCATTTCTTGGGAAGAAGATCAACCATGAACGTGACGCACTTGAACCACAAACGTGGCTCATCCTTACATGCAAACTAGTGGACAGACTAGGAGTCACGAACGTCACTCACATTTTAAAAGCCAAGATTGGAAAGAATATGAGCCACGAACGTGACTCATTCGAGTCACGAACGTGGCTTGCTCGTGACTCACCAAAAGATGGCCCAAAATGCCCTTAAATGAATGGTTTAAGTGGGGACAATTTTGACACTTCACAGGGGGCTGAATGAAGGCTATAAAAGGGGTTGTTTTAGGGTTTTAAAGGGACTTTTGGCTGGGAATTTTGGAGAGCATTTGAGGAAGAGCTTCAAGGGTTTTCTTTCCATCTTTCTTAGTTTCATGCCCTTCTTATTTTCCTTTGCTATGCTTTTAGTTTTAGCCATGATAGTCTAGATATTTTGTGGGGATTTTCATAAGATGTAAATATATTTTATGTTTGGTTACTTGTTAGATTTGAGGATTATGCATTGAATGAAATATATTTTACTTGAATGTTGAATATTTGATTGGGTTTAAGGATGAATGATAGTTTGGACATTTTGTGATTGATTGCTTGAAGAGTACCTATTGTGATTGCGATAGAAACAACGATGTAATTTGTTAAGAGCATGTGAATAATCTATAGTAGTGACAGGCTAGGATTATATCTCATTGTGTCTTAATTAATCAAATGCTAGTTTAGAATATTTGATTACAAGCTTTTGTTATCATTCAATTTAGTAACCTTATCTCGAAATTACGAAAGTCGAGGGATAAGAAGGCTAATCAAATAGTGTTAGCGCTCAATTGGATAGAAATATACCAATTGACGTTAAAGTGTTCAATGAAATGCCTATGTGAACAATGGCCTTGCCTAATTTAATGTATCACGAAAGTAGAACATTATTTGGGTTTAACGACGCAATTTTGAGCATCCCGAAAGGGACTCTCAATTGACGATAGCACGAGAACACCAACATTATCCTCAGTCCGTTTTTGTAACCAAGTGTATGTCTATCGAAATCTAGAAGAACCCAACGCTTTTACTTATTATTTTCAGCTTTCACCTCACTTGCATTTTTATTTGATCATTCAAAACCAACCAATTGCCATGTTTATTGCTTTCTTTTATTTCCTTTTTAGCACTAAATCAACTTAGGTACATTGTTCCTCGAGAGATTTGATCCCGGGAGTTTACTTCTGCGCTAAAACTGCATCGATTCTAGTGCGCTTGCTAGAGCCGGTCAAAAATTAAACTCAGAAATTAATTGGAACGAGTTGGATCGAGAAGTCTGCACATTTTCTGGCAGTCAGACAAGATGATTCTGACCGAGATCCTCGGTTTACTTCAAGATTTTGGAGTAGTTTGCAAGAAGCAATGGGTACCAAGTTGAATTTCAGGGGACGAAATTTTTTTAAGGGGGTAGAGCTGTAACGTCCTCTATTTTGTATGATATTATGAAATTTTTAATAAAATATTTAAGAAAATACAAATAAATTTTTTGCGAAAAGTGAAAAATATAAAGCCAATAAAAGGAGAGAATTATAAGTAGAGAAAATTAAATTCAGAAATTAATTGGATCGAGTTAGACCGAGAAGACTAGTCCAACAAAGGCAAACTTGTCCAATTCGATAAATATATAAAAGCCTTATGTGCCATCTTTTCTCTCCACCACTCAAATACTGTTTCTTCTCCATACTTTTTCTCTCCATCACTCTAAATCCTAACCACCGTCTCTCTTTGAAAACCCTAAGGTTTGAAAGCTCCATAATCCGTTGGTGACCTAGTTTCTGCAAGTCTTTCGCCATAGTTCTTGAAAATTTCGTATGGATTCCTTACCCTAGGTTTCTAACGATATTTTTTGCCATTTAAGCTTCGATTTGAGTGTATAAGAGCTCGTTGGAAAGCTTAATGTATATATGACCTAGTGGTAACCTTCTTTCGTGTTATTTTGTGGTTTAGGTATCCGAAACCATAGAAAGAAAACCATCTCTCCAAAGTGACAAAAATTTGGGTTTTTGCGACCGGACGTTCTACGTGTTTTTGTTGCTTAGGTAATCTTCTTTGTGGCCTATTGGTAGTAATTTTAGTGTCAATTTCTTTGGGCATTGTTTAGTGAGGAAGATAGAAGAAAGATTAAGAGAAAGTGTAGGGTTTTGTGGGACAGAACCTAAATTAAAAATGGTTAGAAAATCGAGGAGCATAGAGATTGCTTAACCGACCTAGCCACACCTATATGAGCAAATCATACATTAATAAGTGAAATAATAGGAAGTATAGTAGTTAGGTGAGGACTTTGATGTGGTGTTTGAGTAATTAGAACAACGATTAATGAAGCTAGAATAAATATTACGGGTGAGGAGAGAGAAAGAAGAATGAATACACTAATCAAACACGTAAATGATCATTCATTCTTAATATAGTTAGATTTCAGGAATTTGTCATTAATGTGAAGTTATGGTTTTGTTAATAGGAAATCAGAATCCCGGTGAGGGAAGTTCACGATCGAGCCATTAGGCGACTTGTGAAAAGGTAAGTCACACGACTGCAACTATCCTTGTGTGTATGCTGTGATTGTGAAATGTTTGGTTTCAGTTTGGTATAGTGTGTTGAGTGCTTGTGGAATGCTTATAAGTTTATGAAATACGGAATGTGATGATTTTGTATGTGTTTGGTTGAAGTTGATTGCTTATGTACCTATGTTCATTTGCTATACTTGATGACTTGAGAAACTCATGAGAGTTGAGTTGGTAATGTTATTGGTGAAACACCATTGGATGTAAAGTATGGCTTGAACATGTATTGATGCCTTGTATGTGTAGCTATGCTATGAATTTGTTGGAATTGTTGTGGTTAAATTTCACATTTGATGATGTAGCATGGCATGAACATGGATGATTGTATTATATGGTGGTTCATATATCATTCATGCATATTGGGTTCATGGGAGCATTTGACTAAAATGATGGCTCTTGGGAGCATAATTGAAAATGAGGGAGTGGTTATGGCTCTTGGGAGCGTAATTTAACAGATAGTATTTGATATGTGCTATATCGGGGCATAGTGGAAGTCTTAGTTCACTTATTAGTGTTCGAGCTTGCCTGGCCAAGTATAGGCATTACTCAGGCCAAGTAAGGGCGTAAAAATCTATGGTTCATAGTAATTATAACCACGATACTCCCGACCGACGAGGGCCGTTTGCAAACGTCATTATTAAGGTAAAGTATGGGTGTAATTGAAAAGATTTGATATCATAAACCATCATGAGGAAGGTGCATTAGCATTCACTCTTTCATACAATAGGATTGGGATATTTCCAATGTGATGAATTGAAGGTTGATGCTTGTCATTTAAGTTGTTGGTAATTTCCTGAAAGTTTATGATTTGCTATGAAAGGCTATGGTTTATGTGGATTGATTGTTAATATGTGAATGGTTATGAGTCTTGCTCTATTGTATGAGTGAAATTTTACGTGGATTGCAAATTGTTTATATATATTTCTTTCAATTGATTATGCTATGTTGACATATGGAACAATGTGAGTTGATGGTGATATTCTAAGTGTAGGAATTGAAATGGTTGGAAATTTGGCCAAATATATATGAAAATTTGCCAATTCTGGAAAGCAGAAAACCAACCACAAACGTGGTTGATATCAACCACGAACGTGGTTGGGTTGCTGCGCTCCAATTTGAAGGAAAGAAAACAACCAAGAACGTGGTTGATATCAACCATGAACGTGGTTAGTCTTCTGTACTCCAAATTGAAGAAAATAATGAACCACGAACGTGGTTGTTATCAACCATGAACGTGATTGTCAATCTGGACACAACAACTTAGGGTTTGAAGGGTTTTGGCTAGGGTTTTGAAGGCAGCACGAACGTGGTCCATAAGAACCACGAATTTGATGGCTATTCTGACCATAAAAATTGTTGGAAACAAGGAACCACGAACGTGATTGCTTGTCTGTTGGCCAATTAGTTTCAATTTATGATGTTTAAGAGTGTTCCATATTGTTCTTCCATGAGCATAAGTAGGACCTTTGGGATTCATAAATGTTAAGTGTTATTCTAAATGGACAATTTTGCTTAAGTATACGAATACGTATAAATGATTAGCTCAAGATTAAACATATGGAAGTTATGTTGTTTCTATGATATGTGTATTTGGATAATTAAGTGCTAAGACAATATAGTTCACGGTTGTTAAGTTCATGTGATCTGGAAATAGTTGAGTGTATATGTGAATGTATTTATGTTGCCAAATGTGTTATGATTGGAGGGAAGTTGTCCATTAAGTAAGTGTGGCTTATTGAGCTTGACAACTCACTGGTGTATTATACTTGCCGTGTGGGCAGGAACTCAAGGAGGAAAAACTTTTGGACGCGAAGCTGTGTGCGTTGCTGCTCAAATTAAGGATTTGCATAGACAAGAACCGACGTGGGCGGTGCACTGTGTTAGGATGTTAGATTTTGTACATGACAATGCATACATAGTGCCTTAATTATATTTTGCCAGGTTATTGTCGAAATAGGATCATTTCGATTCTTTTTCTTTCATAACCTAAATTATTTTGTACACCTCATATTTTGTATGGGCATATATCTTCGCAAAAATTTGTAAACCGTATTTGAAATATATGAGTTGCACATATTTATGACAAATGAGTTTAGTTCATTTATTTTATTTACTTTATATATTAAAACCTTGACTTCCAGGATCGAGTAACACTTGATGGAGGGGAGAATACCCGTGAGTGATAGTCGAATTTGGGGGTTACATTTAGTGGTATCAGAGCCCAGGTTGTTAAAACCTCGGTTCCTGAAATCATGGATTTTTACTTTGGTTTTCTAAACTGGTTTTTACAATGCATGCATGCTAGAATGTTTGCCATTGGTCATGTACACTGAAATTCCATAGAGTTTAAAATGGGAGTTCTTATGTCTTTTTCTTAAATTAGAATGGAAGAAGGACAATGTGAAAGTGCACATAAAGCCACCGGTTCTCTCGAGTCGGTACAGGGGAATGTGAATGCCCCTATAGCAAGTGAGAAAGAACCATCTAATCCCCATGCACAAGCCCAAGCTCAGCCTCAGGTTGTACAACAACTCCTAGATCTTATAGGAGCTACCGTGAGAGAATAGTTACCTCGAGTTTAGAGGGTAGCTATCGATAAGAATTATGAGCAAATTCAGAAGTTGTGTGACCCCCAAATTTAAATATCACTCACGTATAACTTTCATAATTCAAGTGATACTTAAACCCGAAAATCAAATTTTGATTTAGAAATAATATAAACAATATTAAGAAATAAAGATTTAAGGACATACAACAAATCCATCTTTGATAAAAACATATATATACATATATACACAAAAATTTTTACAAAATAGGTTCCAGGTTATGAAAGAAATAGAAATCCTATTGATTCTA
>CANYCX013749296.1:0-10201 GCA_948193385.1 Breynia disticha f. nivosa
CAATGTTTGGTTTAATTGACAGACATTTTCAAATGCCAATTGTTTCTTCAAGATTTTGGAGAAAACCACAATTCTTTGGATGATTGATTTCCAGTACATTGTTATTGGTTTACTGCACAAGTAGAATGTCTGATTCTAAACAACATAACAAGAAATGAGAAAAAAGAAATAACATAAAAACTTGTAATAAAGTGCCATATAGTTTTGAACATCGTTATCTTGAAATGTAAAGAGTTAAGTCAAAGAAAATTGCTGCAGCTTCGAGTTTATGCATACAGCAGATGATTCGGGGTCCATTAACTTTGTTGAGTGTTGATATCAAAAGGGAAAATGCTTCGCATTTTCCATTTTATAGAATCCTTTAAGGTCTATTGTCGATTTGCCTTTCCCTCTTTCTGCAATTTGTGTCTCTATTCCATCAACCTGTTCTTTTCAGTTAATGGATTCTTTCTTGCTGAAATAAGATTTTTTTAACCTCAGTAGATATAATATAAATTGTCAATAAAACTAAAAAATAATTCTCTTCCATGTCTTTATCATCACACCAGCAGTCCAGGAAGTTTTCATATCTGTTCTAGAGAAACCATGAAAAACTAGAGCCTGCATAAAGCATAAATGCTTCTTATATTAATGTTCTAAACTCCAAGCATTGCAAATCAAAATTACCAACAAAAAACAAATGGGAAACTAATAAAAAGCCTAAAAATGAAGCCTACTGGCCTTACACAACTCTTCCTAACAGTCATCAGAGATGTGAAAGTTTTGCAACCTAATTGCTGCAACTAGCTAGCCCATCAAATATTCTTGAGCGAGCTTTTGGTTTGTGAAAAAATAAAGCCAATAACAAAAGGATTAGGCATGTGGTGCCCATTTACAGTATCAATCAACTCAGAGAATATATCTAAACAACTCTTATCATTTTATTTTTCTAAATATCTTTATATGGTCCTTCTATATGCTTTTTAATATCTGCAATTCATATATGAGGAAGACTACAAAACAAGAGAGATGGAAGATGAAAACTATCATTAATTACAGAAACTTAAGAAAGAAACTCCAAAACACAGTTTAATAGAACAGAGAATTCTTTCTTTCAAAAAAAAAACAAAGAAATCTGAAAAAAACAAGAAATAGAAAAAGAAACAGCACAACCAAAATAATTCGAAAAAATCTCCGTTAGGCATAGCAGGCCCTGATCTCAGCATTCCGCGACTTAGATGTTGCAGCACTGGTATTACAGTCTAAAATCTCCATTGGCAGGTATAGCCACTAATACATGCATCCAAATTTCAGCAGTGTGCTTTCTGCCAATGTCGAGGGTCAAATCTCAATATTGTTCTTTAGGTTGGATCAAATTTTTATCCTGTCTCTAGCTTTATGGTTGATAGGTGTTTTTCTTTAGTTGGGCGAATGAAAAAAAAAAAACCTGCGGAATTGCACAATATAATTTTTTTGAAAAGCAAGGACCCAATTGCAGATCCGATCAAACTGCTAAGACGACAAGGGATTTGATCTTTTAAGAAATACATCCCTCCGAGTGGACTAAAATGTGGATGGAAGTTCTTAATTAGATTAGGTGCTCAGCTGGTTTTGAAGTGTTTTGTTTGTTTGACAGTTCGTTTCAAAACTAGCAAAATTTTGATATTTTTTAGGGTTAAAACCTTTAATACTCCTGTTAAACAACGAGTAATTAATGTAATATGTTTTTCGAAAGGTAAATCATAGGGGTGGGACATTACTCAGCTGAATGTCTCTAATGTTTTTCTTAATAGAACTCTTGATGAACATGTCTACATGAGTCACAACAAGTCTGCCTTCTTCAAAAATCTTTATATGGACTTCAACAAACTCCACAAGCCTGGTTCAATTATCTTTATATAAGAAATTTTGCTTCAATTTGATTTTCAGAATTCCAAGACTTATAAGTCTCTTTTTTACTACAATAAGAACTGCATCAAGGCATTATTTATGGTTTACGCTGATAATATCTTGCTCACTTACTCGTCTTTCACATTTCTCCAAGATGTTATTACTCACTTATAGAGTAAATTTAATCATTAAATTCATGGCAAGTTGCATTATTTTTGGGAGTCGAAGCAACACATGGTGTTGTTTTATCGCAAACAAAATATATTCGTGATCTTTTCTCTGACACAAACATGCTTTAATGTAAGCCAATTGTCACACCTGTTGATTCTTCCTCACCAAAATCACTCATGATGATCATACCTCTCCTTTTGATGGCACACATTATAGACAAGTTGTAGGTAGCCTCAATATATATCTGCCGATCACAAGACCTGATCTTACATGTGCAATCAATAAAGTGGCACAACATATGCACCCTCCAACATTAGCTCACTGGATTGTTGTCAAACATATACTTCGACATCTTGCTGACTCTATCGCTCATGGAATTTACTTACATGGTTATCCAGATTTTAATCTTTCTGTATATTGTGATGTTAATTGCAGTGGAGACAAAACAAATTGAATATCTACTGTTGGTTATGCTATCTTTGTTGGTCTGATTCTCATTTCCTGGAGTTCTCACAAACATCGAACTATTTCTCGCTCGTCTACATAGTCCGAGTATCTAGCTCTTGCAACCTCCACAAGTGAAGTACTATGGCTTATTCCTCAGCTTTAAGAAATTTGTTTCCGCTAACCTCTACTCCAAAATTATGGTGTGACAACCTTGATGCTACATATTAGACAAGAAATCTCATATTACACACTAGGTGTTGTCAACACATACAACTCTACCCATGTATGTATAAAACGAAACTGCACATTGTACAAAAGAAAAGTTCAACTATGAATCTTTTAGGTCTGTTTTAGAAATTCAAATGCAGTCATAGACTTTGTAAATGTCAAAACAAACACAACCTCAAATTGAGCTTACAGAAATTACAGGCAGTAGAGCTGACATCCAACGTGCAGTTGAGACCTAGAAAAGGAAACACCATCTCACACACTACTGCCAGGCATTATTATTAGATTAAAAAAGAAGGAAAACATAAACCCTAAAAGATACTGACTGTTGTTCTCAACTTGTAATTTTCTCTATTTTTATTTTAAAAATTTCATAATACTAAATCATTACATTGTAGTTCTCTACTTAAATAAGTATTGTAGCTCAAATAATCTGGCTTTGTCACGAATTTCATATAAAAGAAAACAAGATAATTAGAGCTTATATTTACAACTATGACGTGAAAAGAAAGAGATGCATTAGGCAGGAATAAGTCATACCAAACCCTAGACTTATTTGAATTCATTGCTACTTTTGACACAGGACTTACAAGAGTCAATCCAGCTGTGAGAAAGCAGTTCATTGTAAGAACGGACAAGAAGTCGTCTGCCAGTGAACTGAATTACGCCCTTAAATAATTTGGCAATGCAGTAATTGCTGTGAAAATCTCAAAACTCTCTCGAACATTAGTTAATTCGCATATGCCACATGAGAGAAGTATACACATAATCTGCCAAGAAAGAACAAACATCAAAATGTACGTACAAATCCACATGTTTTAAATATTAATGTAAAGAAAAGAATCTCTTAGTCAGGTAAAGGGAAATCAACCAGGGCATGCAGGATTTGGCATTCATTAGTTAAGTAAAACTGAATTGCAGGGCAATTCTCCTTTGGCAGAGAATTCATAGAAGCTGATGAAGTTAATTTCAAAAGCTCAAATGGTTTCTGCCAAAGGAGAATTGCACCGTCATTCAACACTACCATGTCGTGGTACGTCTACAGTAGACCTTTTTTTTTGGTGTCTGCACTGTACTTCAAAAGCCATGAACAGTGAATTTTATATAGCGATATTTATTCGCACATTTGTTTGGATATTCTAAGTTTTATTGAATAAAAGGTATATACCAAGCATCATTCCTTCTTCAAAACTACACTATTATCTTCTCCAGTTGACTCTTTTTGGTCCCCCTTGCATGGATAGAGAACCCTTCTTTCAACTCCTTTTTAGTTTCTCTCCAATATATGCTAATTTTTTTTGTCTTAACCATCTGATATTCCCACATTTGGTGAGGACAAATCTGGAATCGGAGCTGGAGGCACTGCTCCTACCTCACGATAGCGACTCCGCTGGAATTCGATCATGTAAGTATACTAAACCGAACTTCACAGGGGACGAAGTTGTTAACTTATTTATATATGCTACTTAATCTCGTGTAATGTTACTTGCATTGCATTGCATGCATCCTTCGTTTTTTCATCAGTGTGTCTTTCTCATCATCCCTGTCAGAAACGCAAACCTACTGTTCTTTCTTCTTAACAATATTGAAAGCCAGTGAGCCATCTCACTTCGTCTTTTTGGGTTTTTATCTCACTTCGTCTTAACACATGGAATTGCCTGCTTTTATATATCGTAAGGACCACAAATCTGGAATCATATCTTCAAATTTCTTTATGTCTTTTTTTTCATCTCTGTCTTCCAATTATCGTCTTTAGATTATTCTGAATTTTGTTTGGTTTGAAATACTTAATTTTTAAGAAATGAAACATAATGAAAGCAAAAAATATAAATCTCTGTCGAGTCATGAAAAATCAGGAACTAATATGCTGCATATGAGTTAGCATATGCGAGGATGAGTTTTCTCAATCATGGAAAAGCGGTCCCGATTCGTTTAACTGTGTATCGTCTCTTCGAAAGGATTATGAATATGTTATTTTCAATGAGCTTGACTCTTCATAAAATTCTTTGCAATGCCTTCATGCATGTCAATGTCGGTCATGAGATTATTAGCACATTTCCATTACATAAAGCGAAAACTATACCAGATAAAAAAAGGGAAATATTGTATAAAATTGGTTTATGTTTCAATAATGAGTGAAACCAAGCTTTAAGAGCATGTCTTTATTTTTTTTCTTGATCCACTCTCGGACTATATTTCTCATATTTACATAAATTTTTGAAAGAAAAACATCTCAACCGAAATGAATTTAGGTAGATTTTAGTAGATTTAGCAGATTGTATAGCACCGAAATAGAGGACATAAACTAAAAGGTGATTATTTGTACTCGATAACACGATTTATAAGCATATGCTCATGACGTGACACAAATTTAATTTTGTAATATTTATGTCATAAATAATAATATTCAATAGAAAAATACATGACACAACAACGACTCGTTTAAGTCGAATTTTCTGCCTTGTTTAAACAATTAAAATTACAAACTTTTTTCTGACGATAAAATTGGACGAATATAAGATGTGTAGCTACTTACATGACACATGCATGTCTATACGTAAATACATGCAAATCATAAAGAAGGAACAGAACAAGAAATTGTGCCCTAGAATCTACCTTCTCCAAAATATCAATGTGCCCTTTTCATTATGAAGTCCTATTTGAATGTTACCTTCTACTATCCATAATTTTTTTATCTAGAGAAGGCAACTCGTATGCTTTAAACTTGAAGTATCATCAAATAATTCGTAAATGGAATACATAACCTTCCCTTGTTTTGAATTTTTTTTATGTTAATGTTGCAGTTATCCATTGAAGAACTTGCTTTTGGAGATTGGTGTAGTATATTTATCAGAATTTATCATCTCATTTTCATATACTGAATTTCCTGTAATTTTTTCTAAAAATTAAGGGAGAATTCGGTTGACGAGTTCTGATCCATAACATTCAAATGATCTAACAGCAAATCTTGGGAGACAAAATAGTTTATTTAAAAATTGGGAGAAATCTTCAATTTACAAGGAATAACCACAAAGCGAATATAATGCGGAAAATTGTTTGGGAATTGAGCGGAATGTCTGGAGAATATCCTTCTTGTCCAGATTGCTATAAATTAAAGCTTAAAACATGAAACTGCTCATCAATGCAAAAGCTACAGTATGCATGCATTACAGGCCAAATCTTCTTTGGCAGTCGCCATTTCCTTATTTCTTCTAAGGATGCAGTTATGATTGATTGCCAAAGAAGATTTGCCCCGCAATGTATGCCATACAAAACTGCCTTTCCCCCAAGTTTAGGTATCATTCAATCCTTTTTGTAAAAATTTTATCAATTTCATGTGTACTTCTAGATATAAATTTCTCGATCCCACTAAAAATCGAACTTGTGAAATCATATAGGGGTGGCTAATACGATTGATAACAAGTGGACGTGGTCATGTTTGATGCATTTTATCTTACGATGTGTAAGGGTCCGTTTAGGTTAAGTCAGATGCATTTCAGAATTGTTATAGTTTGTGTAAGGCAATCTACTATATAGTATATAATAAGTTGATTGTTGTTATTGATCGTTTAGGTCAAGTTTTAACAAACCAACATGGTTGGGTTGAAAACTGGTGAAATCAACATTAAACAAATATCTTATCCCATTCGTGGGTTCAACAGTAAGGGGATCAACCAGCACACTGAGAGTACGAGGTTCGATCTCTAGTTCCATAGCGGCGCTGTGAGAAGTATACAGGCTCAAATAGGAAATGAATGCTAATTGCAAGAAAATAAAAGCAAATGGTGAGAAAATGAAAATTGTAGCGAGTAGATAGAAAATTGCATTTTGTTTCAGCAATTAGCATGCAGACAAAAAAAATTGAGTTATAGAAAACTAGATGTTTAGCCTAGCCCAATTAGTCGGTTCGCCAATTTTTAGGTTAAAAAAAACTTTGAAGGCGAACATTTTATGTTTATCATAATTAACTTTGTGTACAAACAAGGGGTATAAGTAATGTAATTGAGAGAATCTTACAGAGAGTTAAATCTTGGCCTAGGATGGATGCTAGCGGCTAGCTTAACACATGCAAATCAGACCTGAAGTGGTGTTTTTAGTGGCGGACGAATGAGTAACACGTAGAAAACTTGTCCTGGGAGGGGAACAACATCGACAGGAGACAACTGCTAATGATTAGTAATTGTGCTATTAGTTAAACTACACCTAATTTTGTTAAAATGTCCAGCTAATTTGAGCGTTGGAAATTCTTTCGAGAAACTACCAGCTTCATACTTTTCGTGTTAGTAAATTTTAAGCTGTTGTTCAAGTTCTTATCTTTTATTTCACGTCCCGAAGATCGTTGTTGAACTCCATCAACGACAGTTACATATTTTTCTTTTTTTTGTCACAAAGTTTGTAAGAGTGTTGGTACATACATTTTCTGTATAGTTTATGATTTTAGAAGATAGGCGAATTCTTTCTACCATAATTTTGTATTGGATTATAAAGTGCATGTGAATAGACAAGTCCATGGTTGTTTGTTAGTTCCAGCCTCCATGTCTTTACAGTCACCAGAGACCATACTCGACAGACAAAAGATGCTAATTAATTGCATCAACTAAACCACGTGGTAATTATTATACAGCATGTAATCAACCAGTGTTTTTTAATAAAACCCATAATATTCAAAATCGCATTATCGTATTCATTCTTTTTTGTTATAAAAAATGGGCACAATGAGAGCTTAAAGAATTCGGTCAAAAACTCCTAATAAGGTCAACTTATGAGGTCACCTTGCACTGCAATACCGCTATAAGCGGAAATAGATCTTCTTTCAAAAGTGGAACCACTAAGTAGGCAATAAGAATTTTACTCCCATCGACAAGTAGGAGCAGAATTCGATCCTGTGTCGATAGACACAAGTGAAATCCTGAAATACCCTGAACTAGTCTAACTCGGCTGATGGCGTGCATATATCTCTCGAACTATACTTGCGTTACTGCAACAAGTTAAGCTGTCTTTTTCATGTTTCAAATCTTCTGCTCTGTTTTCTTCACAAGTCAAATACACTGTTTGTTAGGTTTTCAATTATTTGAGCCAATCTCTCATATGAGCTACGCCATTATTCGCTCAACTTCGTCTTCTTATATGACTATGCCTCCCAAAATGATCATCAAACGTCAACTTATACTTGGCCGAGAGAGAAAATTCATGAAATAAAGAAATGCTTTCAACAAACAATGGCCCGCTAAACCTCTGTCGCCGAATGATTAAAGCGTTCAACTCATAATTGATGAATTCGTAAGTTCAATTCCTTTTGGCTTTCGTTGCAACTTCAGTTAAAAACTTTCCAACTCACAAGAATACGAATATCGAGGAGCCAAAGATTCAATTATTGACAAGTAGCATTATTTCCCCCTTAACATTGGTCCAAAAAACTAGGCTTTCTGTCTAATTATCCTCTTTAAGGTAATCACACTTTATCTATAGCCATCGTTAACGTCACCATCACTACTTTGTTTTGTTGTTTTAGTTCGATGAACTCTTCATGTCAAAGGGTAAATGTCAAAATCTTTCATGAAATGTAAGAATTTGCTAATAAGTGCACATTACAATTAATCAATTTGTGTAATTTAATAAATGTCATATTTATTTAATTAATATCGTATTTGTGTGTTTAAATTATATCATGTTTTCTTAACCAATATAATATTTGTGTTTTTATTAATGCATTTTATTTATTTTGTAATTACTGTTTTTAAAAAATTGTTTAGTTCACTTAAATTTTATAAAACAACAAAATGCGAATTTATACAAAAAAAATTGAGCTCAAACAAATGCTATTAAGACGATATGACTGCTTTCAAAAAAAAAAAAATTAAGACGATATGACTTGGTAACAGAGTCTATCAATATCTTATTCACTATATATTATTCTTTGGTTTCTTGCAGCTTCCAAAGCCGCCTATGATGGAAGTAGAAACATTCATGGAGCTTTATGACGGTTCTTGGTTTGAAAAGCAAATCTTCAAGAAACAAGAACACCCTTCAAGTTTCACAAGTTCTGAATCAAACCAAGATGACAGATTTCGAGAAAAGCCATTATTAGCACCAGAATTTGCAAGAAATCCAAGCACGATTTCAAGATCCATGAGTGAACGACTACACTCCAAATTAAGCTTTGATTCAGGTTACTCTGTGTCTCCAAACTCAGTTCTTGTCTCACCAAAGCTCCAAAAAATCCTCTCCAGCAAAGAAGTAGCAGAAGAAGAGAATTCATATTCAAATTCAACTCAACCAACAGCACATGTTCAAGAAATACACAAAAGAAAGTTTTCGAGGAGAAGAAGTGCAAAGAGGGATTTAAGCAAGAGTTTATCAGAGCTAGAGTTTAAAGAGCTAAAAGGGTTTATGGATTTAGGCTTTGTGTTCGCAGAGGAAGATAAAGATTCAAGTTTGGTTTCGATAATTCCAGGACTACAAAGACTAGGGAAACAATACGAGGAAGAGAGTAGTACTCATGTTGTTTCCGACAAAGAAGCAGTTTCTAGGCCTTATTTGTCCGAAGCCTGGGAAATTCCTGACAGAAAAAACAAAGTAAATCCACTGACAAATTGGAGTATTCCTTCTCTGAATAATGAAATTGATATCAAAGATAATCTTCGGTGGTGGGCTCATACGGTTGCATCAGCAGTTAGATAATGACGAGTGATCATTATTTCACAGTTCACATTTCTTCTTCTTTGTTATAAATTCAAAGGTGAAGTTGGTTGTTTTTTCTTCGTCTATATCCAGAAAATCCTCTGTCCAGAAACGATTCAGTTTCTGCAGCTTATTTACATACTTGTACTCAACACTAGAAAGGAATAAGATTGTAAATTGGTCCAATGAACTGATACATCACATTCGAGACACAGAATAAAGTATTTCAAAGTGTGAATCATTGACTACACGAGGTGAATATCGCCAATCCGTTGAACTGTACAGAAGTGCGAGTCCGTGACCCTCATTAAATCAATCTCACTGATGCATCACATTCATGGCTTCATCTCATTCTTCGGATCCATAAATGATGTAAATGTAAAAGAACTTGAATGAAGTTTGGTAAATAGCAGGAAAAAGGAACATGGTAACTGTAAAAGTACTTGTTTGTTGAAAGCCCAATAAAAGTAAGAACAATTGATTATCTTGTCGTTTTAGAACTTCAATCGTAAATGCAAACATAAACGTTTAAACAACAACATTTAAATATCGATATGTTTATGTCAACCCCTTCTTCTGTGTATATTTTTTTTTGGTTACAAAAATGGGTACAAGGGGAACTCAAACCCCAGAGAACCCATGTCAATTTTGGTGGTTACACGTTCCAGGATTTTGACAAAGATGGTTGAAAATAAGAAGCCTCTGAACTGTTATTTGGTACATGAATTGAAAGTTTGAATTAACATTAACTGTCAATTTTGACCTTTTTTTTTCCATTCAATTCGGTTTTCAAATATCCCAAGTT
>CANYCX013749719.1:0-16117 GCA_948193385.1 Breynia disticha f. nivosa
CCCGATTCGTACTCCAAATTTCACAATACTTATACCAAAGTATCTTTAACACCCTTCTAACATTATTATTCATTCATTACCATGAATGGACACTAGATTACACCCTAATTACACTTCTAAACGTACCTCATCTCACCTTTATAATTTCACTCGAACTAAACATTTATTCTTTTCTTTTCAACCATTTCATGATTCTTTATCCCAATTTAAAATAGACGAATTTTCGGGGCGTTACATAAAGACTAATGACATAATATGCAGTGGGGTTGTACTTTGTGGTTGTTTGTGGAATTGGATTTGAGGGTAAATTGGAAATGGTATAAATGTATAAGGAATTGTTTTTATTGTGTTGTGTTTGGGATTAATTAATTAAGGATGTTGTGTGTGGCTTTAAGATGTATAAAATCGTTTATTAAGAGGCTAATAAGGTTTGTTTGGTATGTCTTAAGCTTGTATCAAATGCCTAAGTCTCAGAATTGAATCAAATGTGGACAGATTGCTTCTGTATGGAATTAACATACTTTATTTTAGTAAATAATGTACATTAATGTAAGATAACGTATGCTACACATGGTGTAACGTACGTTATTCTTATGTTGGAAATGTAAGTATGAACTGTTGAATAACGTATGTTAATGGCTTGATAGACATACATTAATGGGGTCTAGAAACCTAGTTTTAAGCCGAATAATGTGCTAATGAATACCTGAATAGAGGAAATGACCTAGGATGATTCCTAATACATAAAACACATAAAAGAATTACTTGTGGCATGGCTACGGTGAGCCATTAAGGAATTTAGGCGCAAATACGACTTTGTGTTCCATAAGCACACCTGTGTTGGCCGAAGGTTCCTCTGTACCCCAGCTTAACAACAATAGGGTTCAGTTATAAAGTATTTTGATATACTCAACTTCTTTTTGTTGTTGAATGTGTGCAGATTCACAGGTATTAGTGGCGGGACTATGCGATCGGCGAGGCTGAGCGGTGCAATACTGAAGTCGAACTCATAACTTTGGGTTGTGTGTATGTTGTATGCTTACGAACATTTAGTATAGATGAGATGCACTAACATAGCATGCACACCGTGTTCCATTGTTGTTGAATTTCAAATTATTGTTTGGTGTATGACATTTGATTATCTGTTTGAAAACTAATTATCTAGTTATTCTATGTCGCATGATTTATGTTTTTAAAAGAAGAAAAATGGTGCGAAAAATCATTGTTTATTCGAAAATGAAGTTAATGATTTTGGGGTTCACATGACTCTTTTATGTGACGTTACGCATTGAGAGTATATATATATATATATATATATATATATGTATGATAGGAAAGGTAATGTGAGAAATTGACATAAATATCTCATGATATTTTGGGATAATATATATAGTATTTGTGATCACAGATTAAAGGTAGAATTCCTTCTATATATAGTTGTGGTGATTATCGGTGGGTACAATCTTATGAGTACTGATTTATACAATCATTTAAAATACCAATGGATACAAAATTATGAGTACCAATAGGTACACTCATTTAGAGTAATGGCGGGTCAAGTGTTTAGAGTACCATTGTATATAGTCATTTAGATTTCTAGTGAATAGAGTGTTCAAAATACCAGTGAGTACAATATTGTGAGTACCGGTATATTCATTTAGAGCACTAGTGGGTACAACGTTGTGGGTATAAGTAAGTATATCTTTTTGAGTACCAGTGGGTACACTATTATAAGTATCGGTAGGTACAACACTGTGAGTACCATTGGGTACAGTTATAAGAATTATCGATGAGGCACTGATAGAGGGAAGAACTTTGCTATATTTTTATTTATTATGAGGATCGAAAGGTACGATGATTATGATTACAGGAGGTACAGTTATAGGACAGGAGTTCCTTTGTGCATGATATGGATGAGTACTAGTAGTTACTTATTGTTATTCCAAATAGATACAAAAGAGAGGAACGATTCATCTCTGTACTCTATGGGGGTCGAGTAGTAGAGAGTATTAAAGAGAGATATGCTTTTATAGTGTTCATGAAAGAGATGTTTGCATGTATGAAATATCTTAATGATCTAAGTAAATTAATGTTTATTTATGTTTTAAATGGTTATTGATTATGCAGTGAGCTTATGATTGCTTTGCATGATAAAATGAGCTTCTAGATTATATGATTATGGTGATGTTTGGATGGGTTGATCACTTTTAAAATGTTGTTAAATTACGTGTTCAAGATACATGCACTACCATGGATGGTAACGTACGTTACATAGGGAGTAACGTTTGTTAACAACATAACGAAGGATAATGTACGTTATCTGTAAAAATCAATGTGCACTACTCTAGGATTCTCGCTAGCTTATGCTAGATATATTATCAAGGAAGACTAACCATTTTCTTAATAACCCATGGTAGATGTTGTGCCCAAATTTACAAATCCATTTTCGAATATTTTATATAGTTTTGACAAAAAATTTTTTTTCAAAACAATCAAATAAGAGATAAGAAAGGAAATACAAATATGCTTCATTTTAAAAGTTTGACCATTGTTCGGTTGTATACAAAATATGAAAAGTAATGCAGAAGCATGATCAATGATTCCAAATTATGGTATGTAAATCATTTTCTATAAAATAGTTTGTATAAATATACAAAAGAGGGTGTATAATAAGACCCCAAACAAACTAAGGAGCCGACCTAAACATCAGGTGCCATCTCTCGAGCACCACTAAAAGAAGTCCCGAGCACATCTACTGTCGTTCTGCACAATCACCACAAACAAATATGCACGTGAGTAATTAATTACACAGTGAGTACACCTACAATACTTACGAAGGTAGTTAATGCATAAGTTCACGTTGGTAGAGTGTTTTAGGAGTTTTATAGACTAAGGATAAAGGAATCATCCAAATCATTATCTACTTTGATAAGCTTTAGAACGTTATCCATGGTAAAGAGTCATCATTCTTAATTGTTCCTAACCTCCAACTATGAAGTTGGTTGTTCTTTTCATTTCTCTTCTTAAAGTGTTCTGTTCATCATTGTTTTATTGGAAAAAATGGTTTGGAGAATGATTTAGATAAACCGTTCAACAGTCTATTTTGCCTTCCTAAAATTCTCTGAAAGTGAAATAGTTTAGGAAATGTTTTACACCAAACCATTCCCGAACCCGTTTTGACTCTATTGACATTCGCTGTAAATGGAAAAATTTGGAGAATAGTTTACAAAACCTATTATAAAGACCGTTCTCACCTCACTTGGATTCCCTGAAAGTGAAATGGCTTAGAAAACGGTTTGTTTAGCCCGTTTCCCAACCCGTTTTGATCTATTGTGTCTAAAAAATAACATAATTTAGCATATAACATCTGACACCATTAAACTCAAAACATAGGCATCTCAACTCAATCCTTAAACACACAACATTCAAAACCTTAATCCCACAAAATTCCTTAAGCATTTCAATAATCAATTCATACAACAAACCATATTTTGTAATTTAAGATAACACACAACTCCATCGAATCACTTAACAGCCACCTACAAGTTTGTGTTACATTCATTCCAATTTCATGCTCATAAAAACACAATGTAAAGTACAAATATGCATCTGTGAATGTTAATGCAAAAGATACGAATGCATGCCCCTGGGTCTTTCTTTCATGTGAGAGAGTTTTCTCTCGTTTATTGGCAAATCCCCTTAAATTTTGAGCTTTCGCCCTAGTATTAAATCCCCTTAAATTTAGAGTTTTCACTCTAGTGTTAAATCCCCTCATAAATTAAAGCTTTTGTTCTTATGGAAAATCCCCTTTTCATGAACATGCAACAATGCTCATGTTATGTCCACATGACATGAATAAATGAACGGCAAACATTTGCAAATCCATCACAAAAAACACAACCACACAACTTATAACATTTCAGATTTTTCCTCAAAATATATAACAGTTGTAATTTTATCCTTTACATATTTTCATACATTCATCCACAAATCCATATAACATCCACCACAAGTCATAACTTATCGACACATTGTCACATTCTTTAACTATAGTTAGCCATCCATTGTTTTTGAACATTAATCAACACAACATCCATGTTCACAACCACAAATAACCACAACATCTCAATAACACCCACATCAAGTCAATCACACATTTTGTATTTAAGTTCCTTACATACCATTTCATATCCCAACGAAATTATCATCACAAATTAAGCCATCAATTAAATGAAATAAAAAAAATCAAGTCCCTTTTTAAGACACTTTGACCTAACATTTCAACATATCACATTCAATTGGGTATACTTAACCATACAAATTCAAGAGACACCATGATAAGTGTGTTTCAGTGCACTTACGTAGAAATTTACAAAGTCAGCTCATGCTCAACTCTAACTCAGGTTCTGATTATCACCTCCTACACAAATCAACCACATTTCATATCATTTATAACATACTCTACTTATTTCCTAATTTTTACCTCTAGTTACACAAAATCCCCAATTTACCCAAAACCCTAAAATCCTAAATCTTCCCTAAATGTTACAATTTATGCTAAATGTTCACACATATAAAAATCCCTATAACCCATATAAACCACAACAATCTTACTTTATTTCTCATAAATTTCATCTAGGGTTAGAGATTTACCTTTGCTCCAAGTTGTGTCAAAACCCTAGAATCATCTAGAAGGTTGTTTTTGCATATGGTTATGGCGATCTAATGGT
The DNA here is from genome assembly GCA_948193385.1 of Breynia disticha f. nivosa. NCBI lineage: Eukaryota > Viridiplantae > Streptophyta > Magnoliopsida > Malpighiales > Phyllanthaceae > Breynia > Breynia disticha. The sequence goes on from CANYCX013749719.1 coordinate 4,731, forward strand.
AAGGAGGAAAGATTGGTGTTCAGGAGGTCTTTGGACTGTTTCTTTAGGGTTGAGAGAGAGGTTTTGGGGTGGATTTTTTCTAGGGTTCATAAATGACTTTTATTCTCTCTGTTCTTTCTCACAAATGCGCTTCTGTTTTAAAAACCATATAGCTCAAAACAGTTTTCCAAATGGTTTACCCAAACTGTTTACTTAACTGTTTCACCTTCATTAAATGCGGAATCAACTTTTTGCCAGCAGCAGAACTGGTTTAGGGAACAGTCTGACCAGGCCTTTTCCTAGGCTGTTCCACGCCACTATTTTTCAGATTTTTTGCTAATTTAAGTTATATTTTTTTGGGCATTATAGTGGAACTTGATAATGTACATCATCTATAAGGATAAAATATATGGGCCTTCTTATTCATTTTTTTGGTTTTCTAGACATGTTAGTTGTGTGCATAAGGAATGCTAAGTGCGATTGGATAATGTACATTACTTGCCTTGTTTTAAATATTTGGGTAGGTGATTTAGTAAAAACTGTAATGTGACGCTCCATTTTATTTCCCATGTTTTATTCTCAACGTGGGACAATAAACATCAAGCATTAGATGCCTAACATGAATACTCACATGCAAGTAATTTTATTAATCAAAATTAAGTACATATTTTGAAATCGAATATAAGGTGAAATATGGCTTTAAAACAAAGTTTACAATGTTTCTACTAAAAACAAAATGATAGTTCAAAGTTTGAACACTATGTGCTAGCCTCTTAACTTGTACAAATATATCAAGCATAGAAGTAAGGAAAACTATGTGATAGCCTCTTAGCTAGCACAACTAAAAATTCAAAAGGAAAAACAAAACAAGTATTAAAACTCAATGAGTGCATGCTACCACACAATATAGAGCCTATTGCACTAGTAGATTCGGGCACACACAATTTTTGATGATTCGGGCACACATCAATATCATTCATTGGGTCCTTACACCCATTGTTATATGCCCCATATCAATAATCATTCATTGGGTCCTCATGCCCACATTTTCATTTTCTTGACATCTTTATATGTCCTATAAAATCCTGCAATGTCCATATACGCCCTCTCCATATACGCCCTCGAGATGACCTCTTGCATCCTTACACACTATCTACGTGCCTTTGCTTCCTTATACACATTTTATTGCAAGATGTTTTATGGTGACATAAAAATGAATGCATTCTATAAAATATCATAATCCATTTAGCATATACAATATGACGTCCTTATATACCCATATCGATTTCATTATGGTGTTCTTATACATCAAAATTTAAAGTTTAGCTGGCATCCTTATATGACCCATATAATTATTTTCAACATATTATCTGAACAAAACACATCAAAAGAAATGACACCACCTTTGCATTCAACAAGCCAATGATCATATGCAAATTCATTTAACCAAATACCCCAATATCATCTTGGGTATTAAGCCATAACCACATGTTCATATCATTTATCACATCATAGTACATATCTCAAACAACACACGCATTAAACACACAATTAACACCATATAATATTAACCATGCAAATTCAATTGATGGTAAAGTCTAAAGTACGCACTCACCTTACACGATCGAGATATTTTAAACCCCTTCTGCAATTGCTCTAACTTCACGTCTTCATCGACTCCTAAAAACAGTAACATATTGTGCATGAAAATACAAAATTAACTAAAAATCATTTCTTTATATGTTTTACTCATAAACACCATTTATTTTTATCACTTTAACCTTTCTCCCATGCTTCTAAAATCATCCCAACACTTAAACATCTTCCTCTCACCGTCAAGTTCACACCTTTACCTCAAAACCTTACTTACTCCTCCAACTTTCTCCTCTTTCACTCTTTGCAATTTTAACCATATTTATGGAGTTTTATATGCCATGTTAGTCCTACACATTTTTATGTAACTATATCCCTTACGACAACTCTCTTACTATTCATCACACACTTAAAGGCTACAACTTTTCTTTCTACCAAACTCACAACTCAAAACGCATTTCATTTTTCTATTCTTAAGGCACCATAAAATTGACCCACTAATTTTCCTTTCCATTTCCTTCCTTTAGCTCTTAAAAAATTACCAACAAGTTAGAGACTTACCTTGTGTGAGGTCTCTTTCGAATTCAAAGACTCTTCTCTTGATGTGGCTGATGAACATCCTTTATATATACTATTTATATATAATTATTTATATATTTCACTAATATAATCTTATTATTTAACATAACGCCCCAAACTTTAGCAAAAATGTCGTCTTTAAATTAAATGTTAAAATAATATACGAAGAAAATACCGAAAAATATTTCGCGTTTGTTTAATTAAATATTTGGGAGGAATAAATTGAAATTATAAAAAGGGAAATTAAGAAAAAGTTGGAAAGATTATGAATTTCGAAAATTTTGAAATTCAGATATTATTTTGGATCGCGCTAAAATGAATTACGAAGCAAAATGGACCCAAGGCGACTAGATAAATCTTTCCTCCTTATTACTCCTCCCACTCACCCGACCAAACCACTCTTTCTCCCTAAATTCAGCTCTCTCTTTCCTCCATCTCTCCTAAACTCCTTCTTCTTCATTCATCTTGTCTTCATCATCCTAACCCTAACCACCGTAGTTTTTCTAAAAATCTTAAGCTTGGGAAGCTCCAAAATCAGTTGGGAATCAAGTCTTGGTAAGTTTTTCTTCCATGAATCCCATTTTTCTTGAAACCATAATTTTAAATGGCCGTAATTTTGTCATTTAAGCTCCGATTTGAGTGTACAATAGCTTGTTGGAAAGCTTAGTATGTGTACAAAGCATTGGTAACCATTTTTGGTGTTTATATACATGTTGGGTGGCTGAAATCAAGGTTAGAAAACCAGGGATGAATAGTGACGAAAATTGGGTTTCATAATCCTAAGTTCCATTTTGTGTTTTGTTGTTTAGGTAAGAATCTTTGGGCATTAATGAGGTTAATTGAACCATTAATTGGATTGGGTAGTAAATGAGAAGAGTTAGGCATTAGAGATTTTGAAATTTATCAAGGGGAAAATGGTTAAATGATAATGTGGTAGGTGGAGAACATAAGAACATTGCTTAATTATTGAATTGCATAATTTAAATATAAGTAGTTAATGTAAAATCTGTAAATTGTTCTTTAGGAGGTCAACAACGCGAGCTCAACTTCTTTTGCTTATTTGTTTCTTGTATGAGAAATGTATGATTTGATTGTTTGAGTGTTATGTAATGTGGTGTTGTAGGTATACTTGTTGGATGAGGGATTATGTGTTTGGTGTGTATTTGAATGGTTCAGATGGTGTGAAACTTGATATGATATGAAAAGTGGATTATTTGGATGAAAAATGTTGTTAAGTTTTACTAAGATATGTGTGAATGGTTGATATGAATTGTGGAGCTATGCTGTGATTTGTGATCATGCTATGATATGATCTTTATGTAATGATTTAGCATGACATGGATATGTATAGATGTGTTATTTGATCATTTTCACATCATGCATACAATTGGGGCTCATTGGGAGCATGTAAATTATATAATGGCTCTCGGGAGCAAGAATTTGAAATGAGGGAGGGTTACCGGCTCTTGGGAGCGAAATTGCAGTCGTATATAAAACATACATTACTGCTGCACAGTGGAAACTCGTTTCACATTTTAGTGTTCGAGTGTGCTGGCCTATACTGGGCATTATTCTGGCCTATATTGGGCATTTATCTGGCCTTTACTGGGCATAAGATCTATGGACCATAGTAACTTAACCTGTACTTCTGACCGACGAGGCCCGTTTGCAAACGTCAATTTTAAGGCCAAATAAGGGTGTAATTAATGGAATTCCGGGTATGATAATATTGAGGAATGGATTAGATCATATACATTCATATTTATTTATTTTGCGTTTGACATGTTCTTTGTGAACATATTTATTTAATTGAGTTTACATGACTTGTTGATGATGGTTTGATATCGATTATGTAAGATTGAATTATGGGTCATGTTGGTTTTGGAATATGAGATTTGATGAATGATTTGTGAATGATTGGTGATCAATTCATGATGCTAAGTTGAGTACATTATGCTTTATGGGATTGTGATTAATATTTGTTGGATATAAATTTGGATATGATGATAAAATTTGAATTGGAATGATATGGATTGATATGAGAAATGCGGTTGTGAATTGTGATGAATAATGGTTGGATGATCAAGTGTAAATCTACAGAAATTCTGGATACAGGGGACTCGAATGGCTTGAGAAACGGTTTCCCAAACTGTTCTGACAAAATTTTTCATTTCAGAGGACCCAAACGGTTTGGAGAACGATCTGGTCAAACCGTTCCCCAACCCGTTCTATTTTCTAAAACATTCGAGATAGGCCAAACGGTTTGACGAACGGTTTAGCCAAACTGTTCGCCATACCGTTTCAATTTTTGCACAATCCAGAGGAGCCAAACGGTTTGACGAATGGGTTAGCCAAACCGTTCGGATTTGTTGGCTTGACAGAATGACCAAACGGTTTGACGAATGATTTACCCAAATTGTTTCCGAAACCGCTCGACACTGTTCATCACACTATAAATTTAATTGTTTTAAGATTCTTAAATCCAATCATTTGTGTACATGTTTGATGATTTAATTATTGGTATGGAGATGTAATTTGTTTAATATGTGAATACATATTTGGCTAAACATACAAATACATCAAAGTTGACATTTACAGTAGTGTTGTTTGCTGAGTTTCATGACTCATGCATTTTATGCCTGCCTCGCTAGGCAGAAAATCAAAGAGGGTAAATTTTGGACGCGAAGGTGGTACCTTGCTGCTCAAGTTTAGGACTTGCTGTGAGAGAATTTGAGGTGGGCGGTGTACTGTGTAGAAATTTTACCTTGTACATGACAAATCATACATAGTGCATTATTTATATTTTGTGAGGTTATGATTGCAATAAGATTTTCCAGTTCTTATTCCTTCTTAATCTGTAATATTTTGTAAACTTTGTGATGTATTGGGCTGGGCCTTCGCAAACTTTTGTAAATGTTTTGGGTGAAATGAAATGTGTCTATTTATTAAAAATGAATTTAATCTCATTCCTCCCATCTTATTTCTTTATGTTTTATTTAAATTATTTTTGATCTTCAAGTTCGAGTGCCATTTGACGGGAAGGGGAGAAAATACGTAAATGACAGTCGAATTTGGGGGTTACATTTAATCTTATTTAACTACAAATTAATCATTATATTTAAAATTTTCTCATCCATAAAGATGTTCAATCTTGTTTAAACTTATTATGAATGTCTATTTCCTTTTATATTTTAATCGTATTAAATTTTATTTATATTATCTCATTCTCTCTTTAGAATGTTCTTACATATGGCCCATGCCTCATGATCATGCTATACCATGTGAAATGATCATATGGCCTAGCACACGGTCCTTATTAATGCCCATGTTGGTGATTCACAATTTTAATTAACCTCCTTTAATTCAAAAATCACACAAATTTACTTTAAATCATTTTGGAAAATTTTTTTTACGTACAACCAAAAATATATATTTCATGGGTGATATTCCCTATCTATACGTAACACCTTTCACAGTTTAATATCCAATCCTTTTCTCTATCTTTGTCATTCATATTCTATAGTCATTTTTTATTATTCTTTGGGATTATAATCTCCTATTCCATTTTTCCTATCTATTAACTTTCTAGTTTTTAATTTTACTCTCTAATCTGATTTCATTGATTTTACCTCCATGCATTTATAAATCAGTTCAACTGCTCTCTCTCTCTCTCTCTCTCTCTCCTTTCATATTTCCTTTATACTTTATCTATCGTTTTGTTATATTCATACTCTTCTTTCATTTTCTACATTTACATTCTCTTTATAATTTATCTTTAGTATATTAAATATATGTTCTTTATTTAAGTGCCTTACCTATTAAACATACTTGATATATAAGCACTTACATTCATCTCTATAGCCATACAAAATATTTACATACCACTATTGCTTCTCTTTTTCTCTAGAAACATTTTTCATCTATGAGCTTCCATCTGAATAAATATATTCATCTATAACTATTTGAAATATTCTCTATGATTAGACATTTACTATGGATCATTTATTGATTGCTCTAGTGATGGATTTAGAAATCACATAATTTTAAACATATTATTCAATATAATATATTATATATGCATATATCATGATATGATCTTCTATTCATATATATATAGTGATTATCCTTGCTTGGATTTTTCTTGGTACTTTCTTTTTATATTATAGACACATAGTTCTTCCTCTAGACCTGTAGGTCATTCTCTAGTCCCATAGTTCATTTTCTAGACCTATAGGTCTTTTTATAGTATCTTTTGATCTATAATAATCTTAAGGATCCAAATATCTCTTAAATCTTGATCCATGCCAAGTAGTCACATGCCCTCTAATATTCTTTTTATTTTATGCATACAATATTAATTCATGTTGCATTTTTTTTCTTTAATCATTTAAATTATTTTATTAATATAACCACTAAACATATAAACACATTCATGCTATAAGCATATAAGCATATATACACACATTTACTTTAATCATCTAATAAACAAGCAAAATCAATATCACATATAAACATCCATTAATCATAGAAACACTTTGACTATCATGATCATTGTGGCAATGGTGCAAATCCTGCACGCCACATCAATCATCTCACACTCTAGTAGTCATCTAAGCATTACTCATTTCTATAATCACATAAATCATTTAATCTATATAACATGTAATATACATTTAAAGAAAATATTTGTATAAAACCATGAATTTAAATTCGATGAGCATTCTCTCCTAGACTACCATAGAAAATCCAACAACTGAGTACTTTTTCTCGCATGAATTCTTTCTTTAGGTTCTATGCATATTTTCATTCCACTTAACACTTGAATAATCCAATTTAATAAATAAATGCATATGAATGTACGTTTTAATTTTTTGGAAGAATTTTAAACATTTTTAGATAAATTCAATCGACTACATCTCCATCATTTTAAGTCCAAAAAAATTTAATTTTTAATAAGTTATTCCTTACTATATGGACTTGATTTAATTCTTCTGGACCAACTATTAACTCTTCCTTTAAGTTAGTGTTGTAGATGTGTCAATAGTTTGTGTCAAATTTAGTATATTTTCTATCCAATAACTTCAAAAATCAAAAGCACTTATTAAACAGTATTTTAAATTATTTTTCCCTGATTTTTTACTCTTTATTATTGATTTGAATAGGTGTTAACTCATACTTTTCCACTACTTCAACCACCATTTTTGACATAACTCCCTCAAAATAGGTCCAAAGTGAGTGCTTCAAATTGATACGTTTTATAAACTTCTTATAGTTTTCAAATTGGTATTGCAAGATGAATTAGGGTTTCTACAACTTGAGAATCATCTCAAACAATCCATAGTTTCAAATTTATAGATTTATAAAACATACTACCTTCTAAAAATTCTCTCTCTTAAACCACAAATCAAAGTTATGTTTCATTATTTAGTAATAAAATTATGAGGCACTGTTTTATCAATTCATGTATTGACATGAGTTATGTGTCTGATAAAACTATTCAAGATTACCCAACAAAAAACAAAAAGGGTATTTTTGGAATTTCACCGTGATTAAGAATTGGCTATTGGGCTAGATCAGGCATTTGGGCCAATTTTGGTAATTGGGCCCAACATGGATGAAAAGCATAAATTTAGTAACTCTCATATGCTTTTAAGAGAAAGATTAACTAATTGGTTATGATGTCTTAAATTAAGACATTAGAGAGAGAAAAGTGGAGAAATAAAAGGAAAAGAAATTATCTTTTTTTTTGGATAAGATACGATAAGATAAGATAAAAGAGAATAATATCTCTTTTATTTTCCTTAACAGCCATGGCTAAGAGAGAGAAAAAATTATTTAAATTAAAACTAATCCTAATCCTATGTAGTTAGGATTTTCAGTTAGTCTTTTAAAAAGAAAACAACTTTTATTTTTTTTAATCCTAACCCTAGTCGTCACTCTCTCTCTCCTCTCCCTCTTTTTTGTGCACATTAAAAAAGAATCAAGAAGTTGATTCTTTCATTTTTATCCAGTAAGATGTGGAATCCAAGGGCTGATCACAGGCTTTAATCGTTCTAGTGCCATCCGATTCACAAGATTCTCATCTGATTGATAAGAAAGGGGGATTCACAAATACTCTTGTGCTGGTACACAGTTTCCTTAATTTGTATATCAATTTTGTTGAGGAACTACATGTGTGGTTCAAGGAGAGATGTCTTAAAGGTTGCTTCAAAGTATTTATAGGTAGTAGTTATTGTTTCTGTCCATATACAATCAGCCAAGAAAGGAGAACAAGGTAAAAATTCATTCTTTCATTCAAGATTCAGTTTCTTGTAACTAATTTTGGTGAGATCCTAAGATGTATTATACATGTTTTTGTTGATGTTTTCTGCTGCCATAGGTGTTTAATCATGTAGAAAACCCAACAGTGGTATCAGAGCGATCACCACAATGTATTAAAGCATAATTGACCTAATTCGTCATTTAGTTTAAATCAAACATGGGCTGTATGATTTTATTAGTAAATTTGGGTTTAAAATTGACTTAATATAGTAGGTTTTGTGTTAATTTTAATCCTATTCATGGCTGGTCATCTGTAGGTATATGTTTTAATTCATAAAAATACAAATCTAGGTACATAATTTGATGTTTTAAGACTATTTCGACATAGTTTAAATCAAATATACCTAAAATTGATTCTATGAAATTATAGGAACTGAACTAAGTCATACACATGATTTTAATTAATTTTATTACTGTCCATAATGTTTAATTAGTGCCCTAATAACAAAAACCCTAAACTAGGTGCCTTTTATAGAGAATTGATGACCTAGTTAAAGTAGTTTAATTCTTAAGGAACTAAAATGAATTTTGTAATAAATTTAGGTACTGAATTGATATTGGGCAGCTGGAAATTTTGTATATGAAATTTTATTTAAGTATTTATTTCTTCACTTTAATGCATTCATATAGATTTTACACTTATTTTGTTATATATATAAAATAGTAAAAGAGAAATTGAATCGTTTTTTTTTGTCATAAAATTAATTGGTGTTGTCTTGTGGGCTTGAGTGCATTCATTCAAGGAATGATGTTGGGCTTGGTCGAATCCCATCATTGGATTTAAACTCAAGGATCCTAAAGGCACAATTTCTCCTAACTGCTTGGGCTTGAAACTTAAAATAGAATTTGTCATGTTTTGGGTTGCATTCATCTTGTTTGAGCATGTGGATGGGATTTAGGAAATTTTTTTGTTGAATTCTTTGCTTGGTGAATTCATGGGCCTAGTTTTTGGGTTGTAAAGAACTTCTGAGCGTATTTTGTTAAATGGTTTGTAAAGGCCTACTGAGCCTATTTTCTTAGCTTAGCTTCTTAGTAAAGAATTGGTAAAGAAAGGAAGGGAGTCCAGACATGTAGCCCAATAAGGAAGGATAGAGAGCCCATTTGGATTGGACTTTAAGCCCAAAGATTATACTATGTAATAATGTAGGCCTAGCTGTAGGTCCATTAGCCTATGATTGAACGTTTAATTTTTTGCACTTAGTCTTTTTTTATACTTTTATACGTTGATGAATATATGCACCTTATACAATTGTCGAATCTGTGTTTGCCATGCTAAGCCATAATCAAATAAAAATCAAGCAAATTGCCTTCCTAAATTAACAACCTATCAAGGCATCAAACATCAAAGTATAGGTCATACCAAAACTGAACACGTTAGATTTTCTTTGTGATATGGGACTAAGATTGATACTTTCTATGCCGCCATGTTAGAGTGGGGGTAGATTAGTTTCATGGTTACCACATTCATTGTTGGTTTGGACTTAGCATAGGTCTATGGAAATGCGTCGACCCTAAGCAGTTAATGGGAAGTGCTCGACACAAAAGTGCTAGTCCCATTAGAAATGTGAGTCACTTTAGGGAAGATGATTGGATGGATTCCTACCTAAGTAGCCTTGTCTTTAATGAAGTGAAAAGTGGATCTTGGTCCCATGAAACGATCACTAACAAGAAGATTATTTGTTCAGATATTAATCTATTGTTGAGTGGGAATTCTTTGGTTAAAGACCTCATAACAGACCTTGATGTTATTTTTCTTAGTAGAACATAGATCCAAAATTGAATAACTCAAATTTTTCCATGGAGTCAATCTTTAAAAAGGATAAAATGAAGGATAGAAAAGGAAAGACAAAAACTAACCAAAAACATAAGTTGGAGGTGGTACATCAACAAAATCCTAGGGAGGTTTTCCAATACACTTTATGGAAGGGAAATGGAAAACCCAAGAAAGTCTATAAGCCTAAGTTGGAGGTCTTACGTCAACAAAAATCGAGGATGAATTTTCTAGATGTTTCTTTGAACATTTACTACCATTCGCAAAAGAGACGGCATTGGAAGAAAAACTGAATGATGTTATTGGAAGGGAAGAAGGATGTTGTGAGAACATTTTCTTCAGAGATTTATATTATTGAAATAAATCTCTCTGTTTCTACATCATGGGTATTAGATACCGAATGTGGGTCTCATATTTATTGCAATGTGAAAAGATTATAAAATAGGATAGTACATTCAAAGGCTAAGTTTAATCTGTAAGTCAAAATGGAGCAAGAGAAGCTGCCATTGAGATTGGAGACTATACTTCATATATGCCTTCAGAGATACAGATAAAGTTGAAGTACTATTTCTATGTACTTGCAATGAGTAGGAACATCATTTTAGTTTTAACCTTGCACAATGACAGTTTTACTTTTGTTATTGAAAATAATAATGAGTATTCATCATGGTAATGTGTATTATAGAAGTGTATTCCTTAATAATGGTTTATATGTCCTAGACTTATCAAGTCGTGAGCCTATAGACAACATAAAGACTAAGAAGGTTAAGTCTAATGAGCTTAATCCTTCTTACTTTTAGCATTGTCGTTTAGGACATGCAAGTAAGAAATGTTTATAGAGACTTCATAAAGATGGAGTTCTTGTGTATTTTGATTGGAAATTATTAGGCACTTGTGAATCATGCATTCGAGGGAAAATGACAAACAATCCTTTCAATAGGAAAGGAGAAACAACTAGTGGACTATGTAGGGTTTCTAACGTGTTTAAAACTTTTTGGCAGTGGAATAAACATGAAAAACACGTAAGAACAGCCCAAGAAAACATAAGAACACGTCAAACCATGCTATATACAATCGGTTAACTTAGTGGTTACATAAAAACGAAATCTTTGAAGAAAGATTGTACCTTTGCTCTTTCTCCTTC
>CANYCX013751822.1:0-11384 GCA_948193385.1 Breynia disticha f. nivosa
GAGGAAGACGGGTCGTTTACAAGAGAATCAGTGGCAGAAACGGTGAGGTTGGTGGTGGCTGAAAAGGAAGGAGAGATTTATAGAGAGAATGCCAAGAAGATGAGGAGTTTGTATGCAGATAAACAACTTCATGATGGATACATCCATCGATTTGTTCAGTTGCTACAAAATCATAAGCGTTAAGGTGGTTTTATATGATGAGTTCTCATCATAAAACTAAGCCTTCAATGTTTAAACAGCAAAGGAATGACGTTTCTCTTTTCCCAACTTTGTTCATGAGTTGCATCTTCGTATTAGGTAATTTAGATTAGCTCGTTTGTCTAGCTTAATCAGAAATCTCAAATTCGAGTCTTAGGTACGCAGCTGCGTTAAAGCTCGGTTAGGACAGCTTTGCCGTCCCTGTGGAAAAATATTTTTTCATTAATTAATTAATGAAAAAGTCGATGGATGTATCCATCATGAAGTTGTTTATGATTTTTATTTTTAACTAAACCATTAATTAATTATTATTATTATTAAAAATATTAAAAATATAGTTAAAAATAAAAATTTATATAATTATAAGAATAAGATTTGTGAATATTTTTATATGTAATAATTGCATGTCTTGGATAGAAATTTATTCCATGCAGAAAAAACTATTCGATATCAAACTCCGGACGCTAATAACTTTAAAATTCGCTTTATCAAAATTTTATTTATTTTGTTTGTAAAAAGCTTTACTCGATTGATATTTGATTTATAATAAAAATATAAAAATTTTTGGCAATCGGTTTCAATCCAACTAAAACGAAAGTCAAATCCTACTTGACTAAAAAATAAATTTTTTTTTCAAATTAATAAACAAATACGAAAATTGAGTAAATTTTTTTTACAAATTAAATAAATAAAATTTAATATAACAAATTTTAAAGGTATTAGTGTCCGAAATTCGATATCGATTAATCTTTCCTGTCCGGAATAAATTTCTATTTAATGAATGCAATTATGACATATAAAATTATTCATAAATATTATTCTTATAATCATATAAATTTGTATTCTTATCAATGTTTGTTATATTTTCTAATAAATTTTAATACTATTTAATTAATATTATACAATTATTAATTTTAATCATTATAATATTATTAAATTTATTTAATTCATTATTATAATATCATTATTTTTATATTATTACTAATCATAACATTTATTATTATTAATAATTAAATTTAAATAAAAAAAGTAACATCAAATTGGCTACTATGTAAATGTTAAACATTAAATTGAAAAAAGTCAGACTTAATATTGTAATTAAATATTAAAGTCGAAATTAAACAAAATCAATAAATAATGAAAGAAAATAAAAAAGAAATATGAGGGTAAAAAACGATTTTGGAGAAGGCGAGGAAGATACACAGAGCATCCGAGTCAACTCAGACGGCTTAACTCTTTTAAAACCCAAACAATTCCCCCAATCCTCTCCAATCCAAAACGATGTCGTCCGAAATCGAAGTAATCGAAGAATCTCCTCCTCCTCCAGCTCTCCAATCACAATCCTCCGCGTCAGCAACCACAAACACTGACAACATCGACATTCTCATCGAAGAAAATCTCCGAAACGACGTCTACACTGCTGCCGCATACGGAGATTTAGAAAAACTACACCGTTTAGTAGAGAGTGAAGGCTGTTCCGTTTCCGAGCCCGATTCGCTTGGTTACTTCGCTTTGCAATGGGCCGCTCTTAATAACCGAACCGCTGCTGCGCAGTATATCATTGAGGTTTTCTCATTTTATTCATTTCGCCGGGTCGTTTTGTGGCTTTTTTAGCTCTAGGTTGAAATTCAGTAGTTTTATGATTTGTTTTTGCTTCGTTTGTCGTTTTGCTGATATTGATTTGTCGGTTTGGTGATTTTTCTTGTTTATCGTTTTATTGATTTTGCTCTGTTGTTTTAGTGATTTTGCTTTGTGATTTGATGATTTCGTGTTGTTTTGTTAGTTTGGAGTTTGATTTGTGTTTAAGTTGTGAATTTGTAGCATGGAGGAGACGTGAATGCAGTGGATCATACTGGACAGACAGCATTGCATTGGAGTGCGGTTCGTGGAGCTATACAAGTCGCGGAACTGTTGCTACAGGAAGGTGCACGGATAAATGCTGCCGATATGTATGGTTATCAGGTTGGTTTGTGCTGTTGTTTTCACTATTGTGTTATACCTTGAATTTTATTTATGCAACAATTGGTTGTGCTTGTTTGTTTAATTGAGAATATTAGTCTTTTGTTAACTTCGAGAGTGAATTTTCTGCTTCATACTTGTTGTTTTAAGTTTTTCTATGTGTGGATTCTTCAAGTGTTAATATGATATTTTGGCGATGTGATTGCAGACAACACATGTTGCAGCACAATATGGTCAGACGGCTTATATCTATCATGTTGTTTCGAAATGGAATGCAGATCCTGATGTCCCAGACAATGATGGAAGAAGCCCTTTGCATTGGTATTTTTTATTGCGTCCTTTTATTTTCTCATGCAATGTGTTTACTCTTCAACTCACTAAGTTAGTCTTCTCAATGCCTTTTATATATACTTTTTCCTGTTCTTGATTGAGATGGTATATTTGTATTTTTCTTGATTTCTTTCGGAGAATTATAGGGCTGCATATAAGGGTTTTGCCGACTGTATTCGTCTTCTGTTGTTTCTAGATGCATACAGGGGACGCCAGGATAAAGAAGGTAACACTTTTTTTCAAATATCTATTTTAGATGTCGGGACTCTGAAACTAGTGTCACTTATTCAAATATTATTTGCAGTTCAGAAAACTTGCAGTGCATTTATTCCTGTTGCCGATGCACAATCTTATCTCTGTCTTCCAATCAAACTTCTCTTTCAAATAAACCCGTAAACTAATTTCTTTTTGAAGTGTTTCTCAGGTTGCACTCCTCTGCATTGGGCAGCTATTAGGGGTAATTTGGAAGCATGCACAGTTTTAGTGCAGGCTGGAAAGAAGGAGGATTTAGTGGTGACAGATAACACTGGCCTTACACCAGCTCAACTTGCTGCTGACAAGAATCATAGACAAGTTGCATTTTTCCTTGTACGTGTTCCATAGGCAATATGTTTCTATTGTTTAGTAAATTGCTTTTGGAAAAAGTTTTTTTCTTATAGATGATTTAGCCTGAAAGATTGTTCGTAATTTATTTCTAGCTGATCATTGCTTGATCAATTCTCGTCAAGTCATTTATAGTACCTTAAATGAAATGCCGTTGAAGACTAATGAAAATAGCATCATATGCATGTGAAAGAATCAATGAGATGACAAAACGAGTAATGAAATGCTGCAGATGGATTTGTAATTTATGTGTGTTCTAGACTGTTAGCAGTATATTGTTAACAATCTGATGCACAGGGAAATGCAAGAAGATTGCTTGATAAACGTTGTGATGGAAACAGCCGACTCGGCCAACTCTCAAAGATGGGCCTTGCACCTATACTTTGGTGTGTAATCTTAATATTATTGGTGGACTATATACACTCGGTTATCATAGGTACACATTTCTTGCTTTTTTGAGAATATTTCCATAGTAGAAAAATATGCCGTCAGTCATTATACCATAATTATATAATTCTTATGATTGGAACTGCAGCGTCAAATCTGCCAAAGTTGACAGCAGGGTTTGGCCTTTTCGCCTGGTTGGGTGTTTTTTCAGCAACTGCTGGTCTAGTGATGTTTTATCGGTGCAGCAGGTATACCTCCCTGACCAGTTTGAGTACTGAATGTGACTAATGAGAAACATATGGATTGTGCCCTTTTATTGTATTAAATTCTTTTAAATGTTCGTTATGTTCATCCATTTGCAGGAAGGATCCTGGTTACATTAGGATGAATGTGCATGATCCACAAAGCATGAAAGACGATGTAAATTTTTTCTTCTTTAAAAGATTACTCTGAAAAAATATTAAAAATCACTTGTTTTCTTGACCAATATTGTGACAATCTGTTTCATTCGAGTCTTGTAATTGATCCTCTATATAGATTTGTGTTATTCTCCAATTGCTTGAATCTTTTATGGTTTTCTCTTGTTGTAGGAACCTCTTTTGAAGATTGAGATAAACAATCCTGCTTTGCTTGCTGGTAATTGGTCTCAGCTCTGTGCAACATGCAAGGTAATGATTAGGTCTGATCTTTAGGAGTCTGTAGGATTTATTGTAGAAATTATGCTTCCTTTTGCTTTGCATATATGTCTTCTCTGTCTCATGCGCTATTCTTATTCTGTAAACAGATTGTTAGACCTCTTCGTGCAAAACACTGTTCCACATGCGATCGATGTGTTGAACAATTTGATCACCATTGTCCTTGGGTTTCTAATTGCATTGGCAGGGTATGTGAATGGTTCTTCATGATTTGATTCACCTGATTTACATCTGTTTGGCTACATGTTATGGCTATTTCATTGTAGACTACATACTTGAGTAATTTGCTGTGTGGGGTTATTTTAATTGATTGCACATACTAGTGTTAGTATTCTGTCTTATTGTTGTGATCATTGTAGTTTGCTTGCTTCTGATGCAGAAAAACAAATGGGATTTCTTTGCTTTTCTTGTTCTGGAAGTTTCGGCAATGGTGATAACTGGCGGTGTGGCTCTCACAAGTGAGTTAGTTACTAGCTATCTGAGAGCAAGCTTTTTAAATGTTTAGTTGGCCTTTCTTTTCATCTTCTTCCCTTTTAGAGGGGTTGAGATATCTTGGAGACTTGGACTGATGTTTTTGAGGGGAGCTTTTTGTGGGAAGGAAATGGTTTAATCTTTCTGATGAAAATGATTTGCTGCTTGCAGGAGTCTTGACTGATCCAGCTGCACCTTCTTCATTTGGAGCATGGATGGGCCATGTCAGTACCCATCACATTGGTGCTATAGCATTTCTCATTGTGGATTTTTTCCTCTTCTTTGGTGCGGCAGTATTAACCGTTGTACAAGCTTCTCAGGTATGTGTCCAATATACTGTTGCCGGATTTAACTATGTGAGCTTGCCAGTGTTTTATCATTCATATTCATAGTGATTGGATAGTTACCAATAGACAAGCAGAGTCGTGTTTGCAGGATTGTCTGCAATAGATGCGATTCATAAACTATTAGATATCGTTACATAAAATTGATAAAAGGCTATGTTAGACTAGTTTGCGGTGATGATTTACATAAACTGCTATTCATAGCTAAAGTCGTTGGTCTGTCTTGACCCATTTTTTGGTGTTTATTGCTGAAAATTTTCGCTGTTTTTCTTGACATAGATTTCTCGCAACATAACCACCAATGAAATGGCAAATTCTCTCCGCTATAGCTACCTTAGAGGCCCTAATGGTCGCTTCAGAAACCCATTCGATCATGGTTTCAGAAAGAATTGTTCGGATTTCTTGATTAATGGTTACAATGAAGACGTGGAGGTTGTTGAAGATGATGAACATCCTGGGGGCATTGCAATGATGCACATGTCAAGGAACCCTAGCTTGCAAAATGGAGATGCACATTCTCATCTCGCAAACGGCAATGGTCATGTCGCCATCAACGTGAATTCAGACGCGAAAATTCATCAAGGTCATGTTCATTCCTCCCGTTGCAGCCATAGCAACCATGGAAAGTCTAAGAAAGATAATGTTCCGGTTGGTTTAGGTCTTGGTCTTGGACGAAATGGTGGCCGCAGTGTTGCAGCCTCATGACATCGAGTCATTGCGTGACGTGGAGGACATTAATGTGCAATGTACCATACACCTCTCAATTTTTGTCGTTTGTATTTGTATTGCTTTGTTGCTTCTTATTGCTCCCAATCCCAACTTGATGCTTGTACAGATCCATTTCTTTGAACTGTTATGGCTGCAATTGTGTGATTTAGCCTGAAATCATAGCAATATCCACTACATTAAAGCATTGTTACGGCTCGTCTATGATCCGATTGTTACAGGTTCCGCCACAGCTAATTTGTCCCGAGATGTTCTTTCTTTCGACTAACATCTCGATTTGAGAACAGAGATGATTTCCGAATAGCTTGCCGTGTAGTAAATTTATAAATGACTTGGTAGGAAAGAACAAGATTGGCACCACAAACATTCATAAATCTTTAACAAAATACCTGTCAGGTAAAAGCATTGGTCTATTACAATTCAACTTCAATCTCTTGATAGTGGAACAAACTGAAATAAAAATCCAAATCCTACATCTGATACACAAAAAAATGCAAAAAACACACCACCAACAGAAGCTACAAAAGACCCAAAAAATTACCGACTAAACCCAAAACCAGTCTTATTCCGACTACCTGACAATGAACAGAAAAAACTACAACATCCGACTGACTGTTAAACTGGAAAGAAAGAAAGTTATGAGGAGGGGCTTACTAAAAGGGACTCCCTCCTACTCTATCCCTTTCCGTCTCCCACCATGTTAAATAATCGAAGATTCCATATCTGTATGCATAACAATTCCTTCTACCTTTTTTTTCTTTTTATGTAAGTTACTATGTCTGAAACTGAACCTCGCGTATGGTAACTTTTTCTTTTCGATGAGCAAAGCCAGCGTAAAACCTGCAGAACAAGCGCTCGAACTTGATGTATTGTTGAGAATCGAGAAAATCCGTTGAAAAACTTATAGTAAATTGATGAGAAAGGACATACCTGAAGCTGCAAGAAAAATGAATGACTCCATGTATATGTTCAGCAAGAAGCCTTGAACTCATGCAGACTCTAATTCATGAAAAATTCTTGAAACTCGCCTTCTAAGTAATGGCTCTAGCCGGAATGAGGCAAGACCGTGTGGCATTGTTTTGGCTTCGTACATTTCATTCCATGCTTGCACTATCTCATCTATTTTAAATCCCAGACCTGAAATCAAAGAGAGATTTCTTAGCAGATAATGGTGGTTCTTTGACAAAATACTCGTACCAATCTATCTGAAACAGATTAGTTTCAAGGAAGTTACCTTCTATCGTGTCGTTATTTGATACGTGGTTCTTTACCATAACAGCTATGTCTGCTGGTGAAGCTCCAGCAAGCTCAAACTTCTCCACAGAAACTTCCAAGCACTCGTGCCAGACTGGTAATCCGAGTTTGAATTCCATAACTGACCGCTCATACAGGATGGTACCCCATAGGATATAGAGTTGGGACCTGAAGTTTCTAGCCTGCTCAGCAGCTTCTTCAGCTGACATATCTTTAAATAGTAAGTCCAACGCTATCTTCTCTGATCCCGTTTTCAACTTCACTGAACTGGTAATTTCATTTTGGCGTTGTGCTTCCAATTCTTCCCACATCTTCATGCCCTTCTCCATGTTGTCCTCAGCACTGTTATAAAGGTGTAAAACTTCATCAGAAGGCCATGTTTCAAAGTCAACATTGTTACTGATTGCATGGTACCAAGACAGTTTTGCCATCTCAAATTGCTGCTGCGCAAGGGCGACTAGACCCTCATAAAAATCCGGTTTCATTCTCAATGAAGCTTCATATCTTAGTCCTGCTTCTATATACTCTTTTCGAGCCCATTCGTAAGCAGCTTTGATGTGTTCAAGTACTGATTCTTCAGGAGCATCCTCAGGATAATAAACTCCCTTCCTTGCCCGAGACATATGAACATTTCCCCAGTTGAACAATGCCAAAGCTGCCATCTCTTGGAACTTTCCGGCTGCTGTGTCAAAAAGGTCCTGTGCCTCATTGCTAGTAACTGTCTCCTCCATAGCCTCAGAATAAACTTTCACACCGAGTTCATGAAGACTCAAATATGTATCAGAGTCCAACCCCACATGGTTCTTGAACAGCTTAGCAAATTCTACTAGCCACTCATCTATGCAATATGACCCATTATCCAACTGTTTGATCTTTTCCACGTGCCCATTTTCGATAGCAAAATTATGCTTCACATCTGGTTTAGGCAATTCCTCATTAATTCTCTCAGCAGGAGGATTGACTTCAACAAGATAGAGCCTGATAGAACTCTGGGACACTCCTGATGCTTCAGCCCATCTAAGTTCTTCATCACTGGTTATTGTAACCAAGTCACCTTCATGATCCCTGTACTTTATGAGAATTGTTCCTAAGGTTGGAAACCGGTCACTTATAATTTCCCTTAGTTGGTCGAGGCTGCAATTAAGAGGTAACTGTGCCCATCTTATGTCTTCCCCTAACACCAGTTTTACGGTCTTCTTAGGTTCATCACCATTGATAGTACTAATTTTCTCCTCCACAACTATCTTATCTTCAGTCTTCTTTTCCTTGATGTGGGCATCGATCTTCTTGTCTTCAATTTCATTTGCAGCCACGTTCTCCAACATTTGGAAATCAATGTTCTCATCTTGAACTTGGTTTGCATTCATCCTCTCAGTTTCGACATCAATATTCTTATCTTCAACTCCATTTGCAGTTACCCTATCTTCAACTTTGCCATCGGCGATCCTCTCTTCAGTCCCATTATTAGCTAACTTCTCCTGAACTTTCTTGTTCTTCTTCTTCTTCACTGTCTTGTCATTTACTACCTTTACCAAAGGTGAAACAGGAGAAGGTTCAACATACTCTAAGGGTAGTTCAATCACATCATCAGTCACCCTCAATCCTCTCTGTTCAAGTGCATCTTTCACTCTTTCTAAGACCTCGATTGCCATGACATTATTTGGCTCCATCCTCACAACTGCACTGACATCTGTAAGCGCCAAGTCAAGCCTATTCAAGGCCTCATAACATCTCGCCCGTTTCAACAGAGCTTTACCATATTTTGGCGTGACCTCCAAGGCCAAGTTACACTCATTAATAGCCCTGGGATATTCACTCAAACTCATCTGCATATAACATGCGGCCATGTTAGTTCTAAGATAGGACACATCAATGTGATTCGTCGGAAGCAACTTGATGGCTTTCTCATACTTCAACATTGCGCCCTCAAGGTCTCTCTTTTGGAACATTTTGTTCCCTTCTTCCTTCAATGCTTGCGCCATCGAAATGAACACAGCTGCGTCCTCATCAATGGCTTTCGGGCTACCATTTCCGACTTTATTTTGTTGCTTCACATTACTCTCGCTTGATTGTCCACTAGCCTTATTCTTTCCACTTTGTTTACTCATCTTCAACTCAACACACCAAACCTACACTACCTCAAACCTAATACAAAGCCAGCTATAAAATTCTTATACTTAAAATTCACCTCAAATCCAATCTAAAATCGACAAACCAACGGAACAGAACAACTTCCAACACAAAATCACCGACTAACCCACAACAAAACCAGTCTCTCACTATTTCACTCCAACGCACAAATTCTAAACTTCACTCCAATGGCACAAACACAACAAATCACATACACAACTAAATCAAAACGAAGCTCTTATACAACAAAACCCACAAAATAAATACACACACAAGCTCGGATTTAGAGCTAATTCAATAAACCAACTTCAAAGACCAGAAATTTCTCCTGAAATCTCCAAATGACACTCTTACAAACAAACCAGCAATACAAAGTACCCCACAAAGATATAAAACTAACAGCTTCTTTAAAGCCACTCTAAACCAGGACTCGTAAGAATCCTAATTCAGAGAGAAACACACAAAACAACCATTAACTAAGCAAAGATTCACAGGAAGCTGAGAAAGATTAAGAAACTCATCTGAGAAATGAATTCTTGAAGAAAGCTTCAATATTTTGAAGAAATAGGAGGGACTGGTAATAAAACCGACCAAAGGTCTGTGCTTTCGCTATGTCAAGGAGAGATGTTCGCAGCTTAACGTAAACGCCACAAAAGAAAGCTGATAATCCAATGTTGTTGCTGTTGTTATTTTATGTTTTTCCATTTTTCGTTTTTTATATTTTTTTCCTGAAGCTTTCTTTGTTTTTGGTATGCGTTATCTTTAATGTCTCCAACTATTTTGGGGACGTTTGATCTGATGTACAAGGCAACAAAAGAAAACGATCGTTCTCTCGCCTTGTATCTGAGTAACATAATTGTTCTCCATAAGTACATTTCAAAATGAATTTTTATCTCATCCATAATCTCCATTACTCACTGGGTTATCTTTCTGCTTTGTTTAGCACAAGGCATAAAGTGGAGGAGGTATGTATGTGGAGCCATGAATGTCTCCACTCATTTGGTTGGTGTCTTTCTTCTTCTTCACTAATTCTTTAATTAAATTGATGAATTTGGCTTTTTTATGATATTTATAGTAATTTGAATAAACCGTTCAATTTAGTTTGGTTAACCGTTGAATCGGTTTGATTTGATTCCGTTTAATCGATTTTGGTATAAATTTAACAAAATAATTTATTTAGATTTTACACTTATTAAACCTAACATATCATAATTGTTAAAAAATAACACATATACATTGCTCCTAAGTTAATTTTTTTGAAGTTAAAAATTTTAATTCAGTTCCGATCGATTTGAGTTTTTAATTGATAAACTGTATTCGAACCGTTTAAATTGATTTTTGAAATTTCATATTTACATCCATCCATTTGAAATCGATTTTAATATTAGTTCAGTTAGAATTGATTTAACTCGATAGATTTTTTAGGTTGGGACGATTTTTGTTCAACCCTACTCATGCCTAAACTGCCATGTTTGTCTTCTTTCTTAAATCTTTCACCCTTCTTGGGGGAGGTTTACTATGAGTCCCTTACAAAAGGGACTCAATGAGACAACAAACTACAACCTTTAGATTCGGTAAAAATAAATTTAGACCTTTTATTTTTCAGTAAAAACAGTTTTAATTTTACGTAATCTGTACAGTTTCAATAAAACGAAGAAGATGACTCATTCAAAGTCCTCATATTAAAATTTACCCCTTCTCTAAAACAACATAGAAGGACATTACTAATGAAAAGACTCTTCCAAATAATTGTTTCTATTATCTCGTCCAAAAAAATATATTAAAAAATATTTTATGTGATATTTTTATATTTAAAATATAAAACGATATTATTATTTATTTTATTGTTTAACTCAACACTCAATAAATAATGGATATTCACTCAAACACAAGTTATATTTTAACTTGCAAACATCATAAAAAAAATATAAAAGTTCTAATTTGAGCGTCACAATGTAAATATGAAGTGTCCTAAACTTTGATCGTGTTCATTTTTGTAAGCTCGTACATATATTTTATAAAATGCAATGAAATTGTTACTGATTTATAACCATTAATCCTCTAATTTTGTTTGGAACTCTTTGAATTTGCTAACTAACTAATTATGTAATTTTAATTTTCGTGCATTTACAATATTTTTTATATTATGTATAATAATATCTCGAAAACTTGTAATTAAGTAATAACTTAAGGAGTAATAAAGCAAAAATAAGAAGTTTAAGTGTTCGTCTCCTATAGGAACAAAGTATTTAGGGTGTGAAGTTAAAAACTTGATTTTTTTATTATG
>CANYCX013751872.1:0-18544 GCA_948193385.1 Breynia disticha f. nivosa
TGAAGTTAGTGAAGTGTTGAAATCCTAAGTGAGAGCTTAGGTAGTGGAGTAGGATTTGCAAGCCGAACCACTCTAAATCTTGTGTTCATCTTCTCTTTCTCTCTTGCTCATTTTAATTCCGCAAAAGCGTACAAAAATCTGTAATCTTTCAACCTCTATTCAATCCCCCCCTTTCTAGAGGTTGCTGGGACTCTACAACACATGTCCGGCCAGTGGTAAGTAGCTTTTAGGTAGGAGACTTACCTGTTTTTTATGTGTGTATGATATCTTTAGTGTTGCCTGCTATTTTTAAGAAAGGAGGCGAAAAAAACCAGGGGAAAGCTAGCCAAACTTTAGATGAACAGGCTGAAAGGCAATTTCATGAAGCCAGTGAAGTTTTTATTAAAGAAGAAAGGGATGCCAATAGAAGAATTGGACTGTCAATGACCAAAATAAACAGCCTAGTCCATGATACAAGAGAAGATGATTAAGTAGATGAGTCAGCTGAAGATTTCCTCAAAACCATGTTTGAGGTTGTCCAAAAAATAAAAACTATGGGGCATTTTTGCTTAAAAGATAAACCATTGGAAGAAACTGACAAGCCTTTGGCTTTTGGAATTCTGCCAGAGGTGAAACACACCAAATCCCTGTATATAAGGGCCCATGTCAATAGAAAGCTTCTTGACAGAGTGTTGGTAGGCAATGGTTTAGCCATCAATGTCATTCCATGGAAGACTTTGTCAAACATAGGTAAAAGCGTTGAGGACATAATCTATACTGACCTGGTTGTGACTGTTGTGATCCCCTTACAGATCGGTGTTGGTAGTAAAATTTGTACTATTGCGTTCTTCATCATCAATTCCACAACAAGTTACAGGTTGTTACTCTAAAGAGATTGGATTCATGTCAATCTGTGCATTCCTTCCACGCTCCACCAATATCTTCTATTTTGGAATGACAAAGAGGTGGAAACGGTTAAAGGTGACACTAACCCATTTAGGAGGGAGGTCAATTTAGTAGATGAGTGTTTTTACCATGGAGATACACAACCAATAACTTTTCAAGGGAAAGACAAAAATGGCAGACCTAAAACTTTTACCTTTGCCAAAGGAAAAACCATGGTAATATCCAAACAAGGCAGGCCCATGGGCAGGCTGCCTTGTCCATTAGACAGTCATGTTTTAAATGAATAAAAACAATAATGAAACAGAGAAGTCAGAAGAAGTTGTGCTTACCGATTTTGACACAAAGTCGCAACAGTCTAAGGAACATTGCGAGCCAGAGGTCCTTGGAGCTAAATTAGTTTATGAAGAGACAATGTCAATGGAGGAGGATAAAATAGAGTTAGAAGACCTAGAAGCAACCTCTGCAAAGATGAAAGATGTCAGGCTACAAGTAAAAGATTATATAGAAGAAATAGATTTAGGAACAAAGGCTGAGTTGAAAATTACTTACGTCAGTGGCTCGCTACAACCAGACCTCCGTGAAGAAATAAGCCTCTGGCCATTTTAGTCAAGCAAGAACAATTTCAGTTTAAGCCTTTGATTGTCATAATTGTCCAAAAAAACCTACACAAAATTGTCCTCTGGCCATTTTAAGTGTTCAAGCAACATGTGGTGAAATAATTTTCTCACCAATGAAAGCATACAAACAAGTTATAGAAAAACAGGCCACTGGCCATTTTATATGTCTCAGTAACAAAACTGGCCACTGACCATTTCAAACATTTAGAGTAAAATCAGTCATAAGATAAATTTCTGGTCACCATAACCATCCAGGCAAATTACAAAGAGAAGAAATAGACCTCCAACCATTTCAAACTACAACACTTGTAATAAAATTGACCTCTGGTCATTCCAAATATTTCAAGGAGCAATAAAGAAAGTAGGCCAATGACCAAGGTCGATTGATGGCATAGGCCCTAGGGCCTCGTCAAGTCAGGGGGCTCTCGGTAAGATATTAATTTAAATTTATGTAGTTATAATTTTAAGATAAAAATATTTTAATAGATTTTTTTTAATTTACAACGATATTATAGTAAATGACGTGATATATAATGACTTAGAATACTCGCTAATACCAATATTTTTTAGATAAAATTATGTCAACTCAGTTAATTAATTTAGTAATGTTTACAAAATAATTCGTAAATATTTTAATTTTCATAGTCTTTCTATTTTTAACATATTATTTGGGCAACAATAATCTTATATTCTGCTTATTAAGTTAAACTTAGATAAACTGAATATATTTCGAAATAAAAATCATTGTTTATATTATAAAACCTTATTATTCATGGCCTTTATGTGTTTATAAAATAACAATATATTTACATGTATATTTATTTGGGAATCATTTCTGATACTGACAAATTAATTTGCTTTTTAAACTTAAATAAATGATTTAATTTTATTTTTTTAAGTCACAAAATATAAAAAAATATATTATTTTATAAAAAAATTATACTGTTAAATTAAATTTTGCCTAGGGCCATAATATTATTTAAGACGGCCCTGCCAATGACTACTGCAATCATACAAGTAACTAATCTATTTACAAATAGTTTAGCCAAAGGCCATCAAATCCATTCAAAATATATGAACAAAAAGGGTGTGCCACTGGCATCACCTATAAACATCCACAGAATGAAACAAAGACGGTCGGTAGGCCATTGACAATATCCATACAGATCCACAAAGTTGGCCACTAGCTACTTCATCAAAATATTAGTCTAACAAATGTATGAATAAACCAATGATTTCTTCCCATGGTTGGACTATGATGTCTTATTAAAGTGAAGATTGAGTTACCAAAGAAGTCCAAGGAAACGTTCAAATGAAGTTCCAATTAGCAGTTACCTGAGCAAGAGCCATGACTGTGCCAAGGGAGAAAACGTCCATGAAAGTTTATTCAGAATCTGTCAAAGGAACCAAAGCAAGGTCACTAACATTTCTATAAAAATTTCGGCAGAGTTTCCCTACAATATGGACTAACAACACCTGCAGAATACTCAATTCCAAGCAATCAACAATAGCCAATAACAATCATTTGGAAACATACCCAAGATTTCTCATTGGTTGCTTGTCAGTAGCGTTATTTGGATTGCGTTGTGAATAAAGGTGTTTTGACAGTTTTTTGGCTTAGGTTTTCTGTTTTGGTGTTCGAACTACAGAAACAATCGACAGGTTTTGCGGGTTAATACGTTTAGAAAGTAGTAGAACATAGTATTTTGGATTTGGAGGCTTGGGATTTGAGTTTCTGAAAAATGAGTATTGTGGAAGGGAGAAGATAAGTTGGGCAGAAATTTGTTTTTAAAAAATGGAGAAGTGGAGGTTACTTGTGCAGGAATATGATTTTGTACAAGGTATAAGTTTTAAAATTGGAAGTGAGTTTGTGCAAATCATGATTTTTTGAAAAATGGAGAAAGTGAAGTTTTGAAAGTTGCAGAATATGAATTTTTAAGTTGTTTAGTGGCTTTGAAAGTTGCAGGTTATGATGTTTTTGAAAATGAGAAGTAGTTTTGGAGGTGTTGGGGTTTGTTCTTTGATGGGTTTGTGAAAATCGAAGATAATTGTCAAAAGAATGGAGTTTATTTTGGTGGAAATCAAGTTCTTGAAAGAAAGGTAGTTTGAGAACAGGAATTAATCGATGTTGTTCCTCCAAAGTGTTTTAAGCACTCAAAAGACTAAGGTAATTATGATGGGCCTTTTTAAACTCTTAAGAGATGAGCTTAAATTTTTATTTAGAAAGAGCTTCAAGATTTGGTATAAATTAATACAACATTCAAGTTTAAATACTTTAAGCTTTTTGGTGTATGGAGCAATTGTTTACACCAAAAATAATTTCGATCCGCACACCGAATTATCCGAACAAGCCCGATCTATTAGAGAAAGTTGACAGAATTGGAATAAAGAAATAAATCTAATCAATGAAGAATATTTGATTTATTTCACAAAGGAAACAAAATCAATCAATGAGAATATTTCGTTTTTTCCAAAAGAGAATGATTTTCTGCCAAAAGAGGAGACTACTACAAATAAGAAGAAGTTCATCGTGAATCATCAACATCATGTGACAACAACTTTTGCTTCTATTTTACATTATTTTCTAGTCATTGACAATCTTTGTTTTTCATATTTTCTTGCATTCTAATGTTTTATTTCGGTTTTATTGTTATTTATTATTGTCGCGTTGACGATTTAAATTCATTGAGTCAAGGACCCTTGGAAAAAGATCGTCATATTTTTCTCATTTATCAATCGTTTGATTAATTTCAGATTTTGCTCATTTTGTTTATTTTAGTGTGGAAAACTAAAACTTCGTGGCACACTCGCTTTTATTTTCTAAATATGTTTCGTGCATTCGTAATTAGAAAGGACGACGTTTGTCGCCTTTCTCGAAAAAGAGGCAAACACACACTTAATATAATTGTTCTTTTGATGGACTCAAGTCAAAAGGTATAATAATTAATTAAACAATAAGTTAAGATATTAAATATATTTTAATCCGTGTGCAAAATCTTATAAACGTTAATATGAGAAGAGGAGTCATGAAATCATGAATATTTATTTGTATAGTCTCAACTATATAATTAATTGAGCTATCCAATTTATCAAAATCAAATTCTAAAAATGCAATGAAACTACCCTTCGTCCGTGAGTTCAGCGCTTAATATGTCTTACCCTTTTTTTGTGATCGTGGGTTTGATCCTCTATAGCAGCGCTGGGGGAGACATACAGGTTTTAACCTGTCGGTTTCGCCGAGACTAACCGAAAGACGTCTTCCTGCTTCTGATTTGTGGGTTAGCCTGACCCCTTTCCTAAAATTTTTTTTTTAAAAAAAAAATGCAATGGAGCTAACATTTTCATTTCTATTTCAGCTTATGCATACAAACCTTGAAATCGTGCGATGGTCCCAAAATTGCTACCTTCAATTTCTTATTCATGATGATTCGTTCCAGTGAGAACATACCTACCACAATTCAAACAAAAATGGAAGCAATTACATCACACTGACCCACTTTAATTATGATATTTAATTAATGACCCTCCACTCTAATTCCCTTAAATATTACTCCAACTTTGCTACTTTCTTGCTTGGAAGCATTGCCATTGAGTACCCTTCTTCCTCAAACTATCCTCATGTCTTCTCCCAACAATCTACATTTTCATGCCAAATCAGAAACAGTCAAGAAAATGCAATCAAAAAATATAAATCATTGTTTCTACTTTCTCTTTTTTTCTCCTTTAGAGGATAGAGTTTTTTAATCTTTTTTTTGCACATAGTTTAGTAGGAAGTTTGTTCTAAATATATGAGATTTTATAAAATTTGTCGAACGTCTATTGATTTGATAAGAGTTGCTTAGTTATGTCAAGGAGAGTGATGGGAGGAGCCTTGGAAGTTTACAGTGTGAAATATAGTGAACGTATATTTTAAAAAGTATCATCGCTAATTTCTACCATGAAAATGGCTCATTCAAGAAAATACCATCTTTGGGCTTTTCAACATGAGTACTCTTTGTCAAAAAAAAAAAAAATTGACTTCGTTTTACAAAAAAAATTCAATAAAAAATATGAACATTTTCCAAAATGCATAAATTTAATGTGTATAGAGGTTAATAATAAAGGTTCAGAATACTTCTTCCGTCTCAAAAATATTATCACACAATGACACTTTGAATATTCTAAAATTTTTTAATACAATTTTTCTTAAAATATCTTCATATTAATTGTCAGTTTTAATGATTTCTACTTAGTTCTAATGCAATAATACTTCAAATATATTATTTTTAACATCATTAATTAAGAATAAATCAATAACTACCTCATGTTTTTTAATATTTGTGATAATAAAAAAAATGACAATTATTTTGAGACGGAGGAATATTTTTATGTATGAATTTAATTTTGAAATAGACTATTTGATTCTTTCCTGTCATTGTCCAATTTCCAATTGTGATACACAAGCATGCACATTAGTGTACATGAATTTTAGCTTCAGTATACACAAGTGTAAAGGACATTAAATTTTATTTATAATTTCTAATTCGATAGCACAATTAAAGAGTAAACGATTACACGGTACAAATTATAAAAATTTAATTTTTATAATATTTATGTTATAAATAAAGATATTTGATTTAAAAAAATTACTAATACAATTACAATCTATCCATCTAAATTGTGATCCTTAAGTTTATTAGTGTTTGAATAAGTGCATTCGTATAGGAGGGGAGACATATATGGATGCAGAGATAATGCAAACTATGTTTTGGAGTAGAATAAGAACAAAACGGGAGAAATAAAAACTCCAATCACATAATTTATTATAACTGAAATTATTTTCTTGATTTAAAATCTAAAAATTGAAAATAATTTCACTGAACATAACATTTTCTGGAACATCTCCATAGGCCTGAAAATCGGTTTGGAATCGCCAGTTTCAGTTCGAAACCGATGGTCATGATTCATGGTTCGATTTTTGTCTAAAAAATAAACTGAACTGTTGTTTTGAAAAAAACGGTTCATAATTTCATGATTCATGTAATTGGAATTGAACCTAACCGACTCTGACACTTCGATTCCAATTCCAATTCTGGTTCTAAAACCAAAAATTTTAGTTTCAATTCAACAATTCAAATTTGAAATTTTCATCTCTACAACCCAAAAAAGTTTATTTATCTATACGTATATGAGTTTATAGGTATTTTCTAATTGGTGTAATATTTTTCCTGTAACCCTAATAATTAGGGTAATCTATGGTTTAGTAGAAAAAAAATTTTAAATAGTACAAAACAATATATGACAAAAACAGATAATACTCCTATAAAACATTGCCAAAAAACACTCTTTTTGTCTTAAAATATATGTTGTTTTTTAAAAAAATATTTTTATATTTTATGTCATTTTGTACTACCAATTCAAACAGTTATTTTTATATTTTATGTTATTTTGTACTACTAATATAATATTTAATAATTTATTTCAATATTACTCTCAATAGTTTTATGTTTCTAAAATAAATTTAATTTAGTCAGTTTTTTTGTTAATCAAATAAAATGGTATGATAGTCATTGAACATTAATTTAAAACATATTAAACTAATCTTAATTGATATATGTAAAACTTTAAATATTTACTTTATAATAAGAAAAATAATAATAATATTATTAAAACAAGACACAATAAAAAAAACGAATTGCAACCTACTCCCTCTTAATATCTTGGTGTATGTGGTTTAGAGTCAAAGTTATGCAAAAATATGTTTAATTAATCTATATTAGGGGGTAGGTCCGACCATGATTAAGGATTAAACAAAAGGAAAAGGGAAAAACAGAAGTGTGTGGTTGTTACGCATATAATAATGAATGAAGAAATAAGTTAGATCATCACATGGCCTCCTCACCTATTTTATGGAAACCAACTGTGAATTCTTCATTTTCTTCTTATTTTCTTTGGCTTTTCTTCCTTTGAGTCGTCGCTTTTGCTCATTTCGTGCAATTAAATTATCATTAAATGCAAACAATTACTCCATTTGTCTCATAATATTTATCGTTTAAGATTTTACACACGGGATTAAGAATGCATTTAATATGTCTTAAGTTTGTGTTGAATTAACTATTATACCCTTTGACTTCACAAATCATAAAAACAACTCAATTAAATTTGTATTGCAAATATAAATTTAATAGGGTAATAGTGAAAAAATTTCTTAAATGCTACATTGGTAATACAAAACGACATGCAATGTGAAAAAATAATTTTTCTAAAGCGACAAATATTATGGGACGGAGAGAGTACTACTACTTTTTCTTTTTAGGAAAAGAAATAGACATGGTGATAATGGTCGGTTTAATTAAGTTGAGAGTGTTTTTCAGATCAAATTAATTATGATAGGTTAAAAAAATAATAAATTAAATTAAACCAATTATTTCTTATAGATCAAATAAAGTCAGACTATTCTTAGTGATTTGAATTTGTCAAATTGCAGATTGAATAGTACTACAAATTTTAATTCATTCCTTTGACATCCTTTTTTCATTTTAATAATATTATTTTTTACAGTATTTTTGTTTGTTTTCTAATATATTAAAATTATAATTTTAAATATAATTTTATCAAAATTAATTTTTTAAATAAAAATTTCAAAATTTAAATTTAATAAATATTATTAGTATAAAATACAATATTATTGATATAAAATTTATATAGTGATCGGTTTAATTTAGATTTGAGTTGAAAATCTACCCATCTAAAATTAAACTGAATATGACAGATTGAGAAAAAGTCACAGCGATTAAACTAAACTACTAATGAGAATGAGAATAGTATAATCATAATTCTAAAATTTCTGGCCCTTCTTTTTTTTCAACTATTTTTCTATTTTTATTAAATGAAACAAAATAATTGCACATGAGAAAAAAAAAACACGACAGAAAAGGGGAAGTATGGTAATGACATTATTAAATAATGTATGTTTTTCTGACTAAGATTTTTTTATACATTTTTTTAAATAGTCGTTTGCTCGTGAACCCAAATTTTGACTTATGCCATGAGTTTTGCAATAATCTGAAATGATATTTTTTTAGCATCACAAAAATCAAGAAATGCATCACATAAAATTGCAGTTAAAATAACGGCATATAATTAACGTTGAGTTCGATTTGAGAAAATATATTAATAATAATTTTTTTAGAAATTATTCGCATGCAATTTTTTTTGCTAAATTAATGTTGTATTACGAAGTTTATAAAAAAAACATTTTCCAAAGAATCATCTCATGACCATTTGACGAAAATATGAGAGTATAACCTAGGGAATATATCGTAAATTTGTCGGAAATATACTTTTCGGCATTCTTTTTCTTGACAAATTTTTTTCGACGAAATTTATTGAAATTCGGCCGTAAAAAATTGATCATCAATTTTCTAGTAGTCTTGTATATATCTTATGAATTTGATTATTGTAGTTGTTTATTTTTTGTGTTCACTCTCTAGTTTTTCTTTTCTTTTTGATTTTGTTAAGTGTAACAACTGTATGTAATTTCTTAATAAAATTATGCTTATATATATCAATAATAAGCTTAATAACTCATATTGCGACGAAGCAATATTAATTTATTTATCGTTGAAATAAAACAATGGTTTGCTTATATATATTTTTTATTAAATATTATTATTTATATAATAAAAATATTATAAAAAATAAATTTTATTATTTATATAATGTCTAATAACATATTAATTACTCGTGTTATCGGATTAAAATTGTCGATTCTACTTTGTTGCCCGACTCGATAAACACCTAGAAAAAAAAAACTTTTTTCAATCATCCAACTAATTACAGCCTCACATTCTTAACTCTTTTGTTTCACCAAATCAGTTTTACCCTGCATATGCTGTCTTCCAAAACCCTTCATCATCTCCTTTAATTTTGGAATAATTATAAGAATGTCAACTTTTTAATTATACTATATAATTTTAATATTGATTTTTAAATTTATCACTTTTTTTAAACTAATGTTTTATAATTTTTCAGAAAAATAACACCCATTAACTATTTAAATAACTTTTATAGCTATTATAAATAAAATTTGTTTAATAAATCATATAACTATATAAAATTTCCTTTAATTTTTTATAAAATTCAGTTTCATAGTCTTCTTCAAGCTGGCATCTACAAAAATAAATGGTCCAATCATATCACAAACAATAAAATTTGAGAAATTGATAAATAAATTTAAAAAGGTATTACAATTACATCATTTGTATATTCTCATAATTTTCACCTAATTCTTGACTCTTTTGACTAACTAGATAATGACCCTTTCACAACTGCTGTCTTTGTTTCAGTTACGACAACTTTTTATTAATTTTGGAAACAAGTTCTTTTGGATATTTCTTATAATGATGACACTTAAATCAATCCAAACATAAGAAAATTATGTATTAATTTTATTATGTAAAATTATATGATTATTAATTTTTTATTACACAATAAAACATCAATTCTTCATCTTTTAAGTAAGATAATTTTATGTATGTTACATTATAAATAAATAAATTAGATGCAAAGTTATCTAATCTAATGATAATAAAGACATCTTCATCAACAGTAGATGATAACTTCATCACCTAAGAAGAAACCAATTCTTTTCTATCACGATTGTTATTCCTATTTAGGGTTCCTGTTTAAGGTTTACTCTCTTAAATAATTGAGATTTTTTCAACATATCAATTCATTAATAGTATTGGAAGAAAATTAAAATTAAATAAAAATACATTATAATAATTAAATAAAAATACATTATATTAATCAAGGGAAAGCATAGTACATTAATTAAATAAAAAAATTGCACCAACAATATCCTAGTTGACATTAGGTGGATCCTCACTAATGTTTAAATCGAAAGAATTGAAGGAGGGATAACTATAAACTCCACTCTCATTAATTTTTTATCCTTCAGGAAGAACCGCATTAAGGTGTTAGGAAAAAAAAATGGGATATTGTTTGGAGAACTATTTTTTTTTTATGAAATATTGGGCAAAAAGAAAGTTGGAATTGAATCTTAAGAAAATTCATTATCTAATTGCGTGGATTCACTTGTTTGAGAGAATATCAATATATCTGGAGATGGCAACGAGACGGAAATCTTCGGATAATTATTTTCTGCCCGTTTTTTAAATTTCAAATTCAAATTCATTCTCATTCCCGTCTATGTTGGGATGATATTCTGGATATCATCCTGTCTTTGACGGATTGTGGAGATCTCGTACCCGTTTTAATATTAAAGTTAATTTTTTTTGAAAAAAATATTTAAAGAGGAATATATATATATATAATTTAAATTTTAATATTTAGAATATAATATTTTAAAAAAGTAATTATATATATATATATATAAAATAGGTATGACTACGAATATTATCCGATAGGAACGGAATTCCTCGACGGGAACCAACAAGGATGGAGACAGGAATTTTTGAGAAGATGGAGGAGATACCATCCCGTTCAGTCCCCAATGTTTTCAGTCGAGAAATCTCTCTATATCAATCAAATTGAGAATTCCCTTATCAAAACGAGAGTGAGAAGGGGTTAAAAAAATACGTACACTTAACTTACAATTAACGGTGATTTAACTTATAATTAACTTGTCTAATTTTTTGTGTAATTTGAAACTCCAAAATGTTCATACTTGAAGTGCAATTTAAAAATTAGGCTCTCGCAAAGCAATCATTTAGTTCCATAATATCAAAACCCTCCCACTAAGTGATAAAATCAATCTGGTTCAAAAACAAAAGTGATAAAATCAATCACTAATCCAACACGAAAAAATAAAAACTTCAAAAGAATAATACACATTCTCTCTTTAACAAAAGTGGTTTCCTCTCTTTGAATCTAAGTCTGTTCAATTGCCTAATCTTTGGATTTACACTCTCTTAACCAACTCCGTTGTTTTCTACATTACGTTTCTACTTCAAAGATTCTATCTTTCTTGAGTTTCTTATAAAAAACACCCACATCTTCATTTTTCAAGACTTTTTTTTTTACTCTTCTTTATTGGGTTCTCTTTCTTTTCTAAATTTCTTAACTTGGTTTTCAGTTTTATGTGTTTTTGAAAGTATGAGATTTGTTTCAAATAAAATGAGATCATTCACTTCGTTGCAACTTGTTTGTGTTTTTTCTTTACTTCACTTTGTGAGTTGTGATTCTTTTACCAGATATGAAGGTATGTGCTTTTGATTTAGTTCTTGGATCTTTTATGTTTGTAGCTTCTGTGAGTTTGTTGATTTATGTTTTGTTGAAGTGTCATTATTTACTAAAATTGGGTTCTTTTTTACATTTGTTAGTAATGTGAAATGTCAAGATTCAAAATTTATCTCAATTTGGAGCCTTTTTATAGCATTTCCTTTTATGAACTGAGTGATAGACTGATAGTTTTTTTTTTGTAAACTTAGAATTGTGATTTGATCAGTGTTTAAGGCAATGTGATTGTGCTAGACTTAGTGATTTGTGAAATATTGTGTGGGTGCTGTACATTTTCTGAGTAGAAAATGTAATGTTCTGGCTTTTACAGTTGATGCACTTCAAACATTCAAGTTGGCCATAAATGAAGATCCACAAGATTTTTTGTCCAATTGGAATGAACTAGATGCAGATCCTTGTGATTGGAGCAGAGTTTCTTGCTACTATGACCGAAATCATGTTCAAAAGATGTAAGATTCCGGTTTTTATGTATTTCAGCTCGTTACGGTTGCAGTGTGCTCTTTCCAGTTAGATAATCAGAGGTTATCTGATGATGCATTTATAGAAAAATGATTTATTACCATTTTTTTTTGGATTTTGGTTACAGAAACATAACCAATGCATCTTTACGGGGATTTCTCGCCCCAGATTTGGGTCGGATAACGTACTTGGAAGAGCTGTATGTTATACTTCTTTGCTCATCATGCTTAGTTTTATGCTTCCTTATTATTTGTTTAAACTGCATTTCATGTGCTTTTTGTTTCGTTTATGTTTTTGTAGAAACTTGCATGGCAACAATCTGTATGGGATTATACCAAAAGAGTTGGGTATGCTGAAATACCTCAAGATTTTGGATTTGGGAGGAAATCAGTTCACTGGTTTAATTCCTTCAGAATTATCACATCTTACGAAGATCACTAAAATGTATCACATTTTTGTTCTTTTGCGGTTGGATTTTTTTTTCTTAGTAAAAGAAATTGCATTTTTATTGCCGGACCTTTTTTTATGATGCATGTTAAATGTTTTTTCAGAAATCTTCAGTCTAATGGATTAACTGGACATATGCCTTCTGAGTTTGGCAATTTGAAGAACCTCCAGGAATTACGGCTTGATAGGAATAGGCTCCAGGGAACTTTTCCTTCTAGTCGATCAGATTTCACAAGTAGTGAAAGTGGGATGTAAGTATATATTTCTAGATGTGCTTTCATATGGGAAGATGTGGTTGCCTATGACTTATGAGATTCTGCATCATTTATATCATTTCTTTTTCTCTTGGTATTACGAACTGTATAACACTTTTGGGACATAGAATGTTGTTAACTTAATGTTGCAGAGATGTGTTATATTTCAAATTATTGTTCCCTTTTTCTGTATATTTTTTCATTTAATGGAATGAGATCCATGAGAAAATTGTAAGTTGAAATCACCAAGTAATTCAACTGTGCTTATGTTCTGGCATGCATCGTGTGAAATGCTTCATTTGCGATGGTAGACAATATTAATGATTATTGTGTTCTGAATGGATCTTAGTATAAGGGAGTGGTCTGAAACTAGACATATTCAGATGTCGAGAGCTATATCACCTCATATAATTTAATATACTACTAAAACTAAATTTGAAATTACGTCTCTTTTGTTAAATTTCTTTCTTGTTGTGTATTTGTGCATCAGGTTTGCGTCAAACAATACAGGCCTGTGTTGGGCATCTAAGTTGAAAGTGGTGGATTTCTCATACAACTTCTTTGTTGGGAGCATACCTAAATGCTTGGCGAATCTTCCAAAGTATGCTTTATATTCAACACCATGTTTTTTCGTAAATTATTTTATTTTTCTTTCACCAAGATTTGGACCCTCAACTTCTTGAAGCTGGAGTTAAGTCCAGTACCAATAAGCTACAAGTCTGATGGTTTTCACCACCTCTCTTGCTTTTGTTGCTGTATGAGCTTCACATTTCTTGATTTATGCCTACAGCACAAGCTTTCAAGGGAACTGCTTTCAAGTCCAAAGCAAAGATCCTAAACAGCGGACTGCTGCGCAGTGTGGTATGTACTTCAAGTTTCCTATGTTCAACAATTTGCTGAAAGTATTAATTTCTTTGTAAGTGGATGATATAAAGAACCTGGAGCTTTCAGTAACAAAGGATTTTAAAGTAAGAACAGTCTTGTTCATATGCAAATATCATTTCTGTGGTTTTCCGCTTTCAAGATTTGTTTGTGCAAAATAGGCAAAGCATTATTTTCTTCCTTCCATGCAAGATGGTTCATTTCTGTGTGCGAAAATTTTATGATTTGCATAAAGTTGGCTGTGAAACCTTCCTGATTATGTTAGGGATTCGCATGCAAAAAATTTATGATTTTGATTTATGCATAAAGAGTTGACTGTGAAAATAGGGGTAATTGCTTAAGAGTTTGTCCCATGTAATGTTTGCCTTTTGCTTCAATTTGAAATTCATTTAAGTTTTTGTGCCCACCTTCTCTTGCCTGGGCCAACCTAGTTGGTTGGATAGAGGGGTGCCTTAATGATCTGGGTCTAGCTAGCAATGTGGTCAATTTACACATTTACAAAAAACTATGTATCATCTTTCCATATATGCCATGTTTGAAAAATATCACCTAATATGGTTTTATTTCCACTAATGCCAGAATATAAAAAAATATATATTATAGCTAAGGTGGCAAAATAGGGATAAGTTTAGCTGAGGTGGCAAAATAGGAATGAGTATGGGAAAATAGGGATAAGAATAATTAAGATGGTAAAATAAGAATAATTGGCTGTAAATGGTAACTGTCTGCATGTTACTATACTGTAGAATTGGCTGTAAATTTGTATTCTGGCACACTCAAATATCCACTAATTTGCAATAGTTCATTTTTGTAGCTTCTCATGCTCCTCCTGCAAAACCGCACCAAGCATTCTATAGCAAGGATCAGCCTTCAGAAAATGTATCCAAGCATCATCAGGGCACTTCAAAACCTGCCTGGCTTTTAGCTTTGGAAATAGTGACAGGAACCATGGTGGGTTCTCTTTTTCTTTTTGCTCTACTAACTGCTCTACAGAGATGCAATAGCAAATCGTCTATCATAATCCCATGGAAGAAATCAGCCAGTCAGAACGATCATTCGTTAGTATACATAGGTTTGCATCCTTTTCTAGCAACAAATGCCTGTCTTTTTGTTTCAATATCTTCTTGATAGTAATTGTTCTTGCAGTATTAAGTTGTGCATTATTTGTGCAGAGACTGAGATGTTGAAAGATGTAACAAGATTAAGTAGACAAGAGCTTGAAGTAGCATGTGAAGACTTTAGCAACATTATTGGCTCCTCTCCTGACAGTTTGGTTTATAAAGGCACCATAAAAGGTGGACCTGAGATTGCTGTCATATCACTCTGTGTCAAAGAAGAACATTGGTCAGGCTATCTCGAACTCTATTTCCAAAAAGAGGTAAGTGCTAGCATTTCAGTGAAAATTCTTAGCAGACATGCTTGGCGAACTTGAAATAACTATAAGTTGTAAGATCCAAAATGGATGCTTGTCCTGATTTGTTCAAGTTGAATAATCATTTAGGTGGCTGATTTGGCAAGACTGAATCACGAGAACACGGGAAAATTACTTGGCTATTGTAGAGAAAGCGTCCCATTCACGAGGATGCTGGTTTTTGAATATGCATCAAATGGAACACTTTATGAGCACCTTCACTGTAAGTCATGTCTATGTTTAGTAACATTTTGGCCTGCTTTATCGGGCTTAAAGCTGACAATCAACCTGATTGCTTGCAGATGGGGAGGGATGTCAATT
This sequence comes from Breynia disticha f. nivosa, assembly GCA_948193385.1. Lineage (NCBI taxonomy): Eukaryota > Viridiplantae > Streptophyta > Magnoliopsida > Malpighiales > Phyllanthaceae > Breynia > Breynia disticha. Next base: position 15,519 of record CANYCX013751872.1, read on the forward strand.
ATCTTGGACACGACGTATGAAAATTGTTATTGGCATTGCACGAGCACTCAAGTATCTTCACAGAGAACTTGATCCACCTTTTACCATATCAGAATTAAACTCTAGTGCTGTCTATCTTACGGAAGACTTCTCACCCAAGGTACATTGCTTGGTCTATTTTTTCTAGAGCAGTTGGAAGTTGAATACTTTGCGAAATGTTGCATAATCTTGGTACTTTCATTTTGTTTCAACTTATGAACCTCTGCAGCTAGTTGATTTTGAAAGTTGGAAGACCATTCTTGCAAGATCGGAGAAGAACTCGGGTTCTATTGGCAGCCAAGGTGCAATCTGTGTGCTTCCGAATTCTATAGAGAACCGCCATCTGGATATCCAGGGTAATGTCTATGCATTTGGTATACTTCTACTGGAAATAGTCAGTGGGAGACCCCCATACTGCAAAGACAAAGGGTGCTTGATAGATTGGGTAAGAACTTTTTCTGAAATTCAAATCTTAATCAAATTCTTGTATGCAAGAGAAAAACTTATAAGATCTCTACCTTACAGGCTAAAGAATTTCTGGAACTCCCAGAAGTTATGTCCTACGTTGTGGATCCTGAATTGAAGCATTTCAGATATGAGGATCTTAAAGTAATATGCGAAGTCGTTAGCCTTTGCATTGATCCGGACCCTATGAAACGGCCGTCGATGCAGGAACTACTTTCTATGCTGGAGAATGGGATCGACACATCGATATCTGTGGAATTTAGAGCATCATCGTTGGCATGGGCGGAACTTGCGCTGGCGTCGTAATTGACTTATTGGTTTGAAGCTAACAGTGTAAATCAGATATATACATCAACAGTAACATTTTTACTTAGCCTCCAGTTTCGTTTCTTACACAAGTTTTGTTTGTGTTTGGTCCATGTAAATGAATGTCCGAGTGCTATTATGAAACAAAAGTGTTTCTTGCAATCATAGTGTGGTCTTAATATTTTATGAAGCTCTGAAAACAGAGTAGTGAAATTTTATCTGACTTGAGTGACAGCTTTCTCTGGTGAGTATTCAATTCAGTTCAGATGGTTGTTCATTTGAGACAAGGAGAGGAAGTTATGTATTCAAAAAATTATTCATAGGTAAACTTTTTTATTTATGTGCGCTTCTCCTGTGAACATCAAGTTGTTAATGCTATTTTTATTGTCTCCAATACATAGTAATAACCTATTAGCAGGGGAAGATTTAGATCGGCACCAGTGGGTGCCCGTGCCACTACTGGCGCCGGTCATACCCTTATAATAAGAGGTGCCATCGAGATGTAGGGCTGCTCATTGGACAGAGAAATTTTGAACCAAACTGAATATTTGTACCAAATCGTACTAGATTCGAAAAATACCGTTGACTTTTAACTTTATCGCTGTATGGTACTAAATTTTTTTTGGATGGTTCTCGATGTAAATTAGATTGCTTTCTTTATTAAAGACTTGTGGAGTGTTGGGTTTGTGTAGATTGGTTTTTGTTGCAAAGGTTTTGAATTCATTGCATCGTTTTCACATTTTTCTTTTTGTTGGAAAAAAAAATACTCTTGTTGAATGAATTTTGCAAGTTAATTTCTTTTTAAGTAAATTGTTCAGATTACAAAGATGATATTCTAGTTCAATTTGGTTTTATTCCACATGATTTTCCTTGTGAAATGAATCTTGGGTTTAGTGATTTACTTGAAATAAGTTTGGTTGTTTCAAGTTACTTTGTATTGCAGTTGAGTTACCATTTGGACAACAAAGTGCAGACAATTTTGTAAGAAGAGCTCAATAATGTTAATTCACTTTTATTATTTTGTTAACAGTGTCTTGATGTCTTCCAGCTTGTGTGGTGTCTCAACTCCTTTGAATATTATTTGGTTCTTCCATTTCTAGAGGAAACATCATTAGCGATCATGTATTGAAGAACAAACTAATACAACATGCAAATTAGATTTTTTTAATGGACCTTAAATAAGATATTTAAGTTGTTGGAGCATTGCATTTGTCAATTTTCTCATTTCTTATACAACTTACTCTCTCGTTAATGCTTGCAACTCTGGATTAGGACTACTAGCAACAAATGATAAAATGTTCATAAAGCACAATTAATTAATTGACAACCATGAATATATAATCCTAGACTGTTTCTACTAGAGTTTTTTTCGACATGAATTCAAGTAATGATTTAGCTCTCTCTAAACCTCGTCTTTCACAATTCCGGAAAATGACCACTAATTACAATTAACAACACTTGTCCACTATATCATTCATTCATGAAGATCAATTGATCAAACAATCATTCGAACACAATATATATCATTTAAACACAAGATAAATCATTCACAAGTAACCTAAAATGGCTATATCAAACATCAACAAAGGAAAAAATAAAAGAGACATAAAAGACAAAAAAGCACAAAACCCTTGTCCCAAGCTCTCTAATCCCTCTAGCAAAATGGGTGGCCAAAGTCCCCTCCTAAGCCTTAACAAACCCTATTTATATGCCTCCTTTCAGCCCTCTTAAATTGTCTTGAATTCCTTCATTTATGTCCCTCAATTTAAGGAAATTTTAAGCCATTTTCAACTGAGTTACTAATGCAACTTTCATCCTTCAATTCATGACTCAAGCCAGTCACGTTCGTGACAATCATTCTGATCCAAAAATCCTTCATAAAATCATGTCACGCTTGGCTCTTTAGCACTCCAATTCGCTATGCCACCTGAGTCACGCTCGTAACTAAAGTTCTGATCAAGTTTGGCCTCAAAATCCTAAGTCACATTTGCTTCTTGTCCTCACCCACGTTTGTGATGCTTGTTCCGACTCATTTTTGCTCCAAATCAAGCGTCATTTTTCATCTTTCCCACCTCAATTTGTGACTCAGGCATGTCACAAACGTGACATGTCTTCTGCTCAACTTTTACTTCATAAAACGATGTCACATTTGCTCTTTTTGGACACCAATTCGTGATCCTTGAGTGTCACGTTTGTGACATTCAAGTTGGACTCATTTTGGTTCACTTATAAGGTGT
>CANYCX013754527.1:0-14390 GCA_948193385.1 Breynia disticha f. nivosa
CCATTAAAGGTATCAGGGTTTCTTCAATTTAGATTTATTGATTTTTGTAAATTCTATTTTCTTTATGTCTGGTTCCTCAAGAGATCTTCCAGACATATTCTCTTCATTCTTAATGAACTGGAACTAAAATATGTTGATTCTACAGGAGTTACTTGGAGCTGAGAATCTGTTCCTTCTATTTGGCAGAATAGCTTTATTATCGTTGTTGTAACCTCCTAGTACTTGTTTGGTTTCTGTATTTAATTTTCATTAGCTTAATTGGCCTTTTGTTTGTGCAGACAAATTGAAAAACAAAGAAGGTGCAATGGAGAAGCAATATCCAAAAACAAGAGTGGACAAATAAGATACAAGAAATTTTTTGTTCTTTAGAATTCATTAGATTCTTTAATTGCATTAACATACTTTATTTAGTTTATTGATAATAAAATGCTGATGCAAATATGCTCAGATTTAAATGTGATTGTATGGATGATTTTCAAAAGGAGAATAATTGAAAAGAATTACTGGCACACTTACAAAGCTTGAGCAGGCAATTAGATGAAGAAAATCATATCGAATAATCATTGCAATTTAAATAATTAGATTGAAAAAAAATTCAAAAAAGGGTTAAGCGGTCGGGTTGGGCGGGTTGGACTGATCGGATTGGGTGGATTGGGCGGATTGGGCGGGTTATAGAAGAATAATGACAAAATTTAAAATGAGAGAAACAACCCGATAAACCCGATCGAACTCGACCAACCCGAATTTAAAATGAACCCGACCAAACTGATTAATACATGGTCGGTTTCGGGTTATAGTTATATCAACCTGACTTGGTCGGGTCGGTCTTAAAAAAACCACCAACCCGACCAACCCGACCACTTGCAATGCCCTAGGATACGTAAGGAACCCAAAAAAGTACAGGTTCATTGTAACTAACAAACAGGATATCACGATCGTTGATCATAATGAACTTGCTTCTTACTAAGAAGCCATGGAGAATCCTAATTCAGAGAAATGGAAAGAGTCCATGAAATCTGAAATGTAATCAATGTACGATAATCAAGTTTGGGACTTGATTGATCCCCCGAAAGGTGCTAAGGTTATTGAATGTTAGTAGATCTTTAACGAAAATGCTGGAGGTATCTTCAAAGGTAGACTAGTGACAAAAAGTTTCAAAATCATAGTATTGACTATAATGAAACATTTTCACGAGTAGTTATGCTCAAATCATTAGGATTGTATTTGTCATAGCTACATTTTGGATTATGAGATATGGCAAATGGATGTCAAAATAGCTTTCCTGAATGGAAACCTCCTCAAAGATGTTTACATGAAACAACCTGAGGGATTTGTCAATCCTAAATTTCCTAATAAGGTATGCAAGCTTAATAGGTCCATTTATGGACTTAAGAAACAATCTCGAAGTTGTAATCTTCATCTTGATGAATCCATTAAGGAGTTTGGATTCACCAAGAATGACGATGAGCATTGTGTATATCAAAATTTCAGTAGGAGCATAATAGTGTTCCTTGTGTTATATGTCATTGACATCCTACTCATTGGAAATAATATTTCAACATTACAACAAGTTAAATAATGGTTGAATTTGTGTTTCTCAATGACAGATTTAGGAGAAATTGAAATTATACTTGGTATAAGGATCTATAGAGATTGATCACGACATCTCTTAGGACTAAGTCAAGAAAAGTACATAGATAAGATACTGAGGCAATTCAGTATGAAACAATCCAAGAAGGGATTGTTGCCCTTACAACAAGGGATAGTTCTCTCTGAGAAGGATTTCCCATCCTCTAGAGAAGAGAGAGAACATATGAATAGAATCCCATATGCATCATCTATAAGATCTATTATGTACGCTATGTTATCTACGAGGCCAGAAGTTGCTCATGCACTGAGTATAACCAATAGGTTCCAGCAAGATCTCAGAGAGATCCACTGGTCTACGGTTAAGAAAATTCTTCAGTACTTGAGAAGGACTAAAGACTTGTTCTTAGTGTATAGAGGTCAAGAAGAGCTTGGTGTTATAGGCTACACTGATGATGCGACCTCGACTAACAAAGACGATTCAAGAGCTCAATCAGGATACATATTTATGTTGAATAGAGGAGCTGTCAAATGGAGGAGCTCTAAGCAGACCATAGTGACAGATTCTAAAACAGAAGTTGAGTATATAGCAACGTTTGAGGCAGCTAAGGAAGCTATTTGGATGAAAAAGTTCATTAAAGGACTAGGATTCGTCCTATCTATCCTAGATTTTTTGGAGCTTTTGTGTGATAATAATGGGGCTATAGCACTAGGACTAGTGCTAGTGAGAGATTGTTAGTGTAAGCCCTATCTCCATACATTGTTTGTAACTTTTATTATTTGGTAATAAAATTATGAAGCATTATTTTGTCATTTCATGTATTGACCTATGATATGTGTTTGATAAAATCATGTAATGGGTGTGGGCTCTCGTGGTGGTGGAGGAGGTTTCTTCCTTTAAGTTCATGTTTTCTTTGGTGTCATTGAGGGTTAAAACTTACTACCCTTGCTTCCTTAACCCTTCTTTAGAGGCTGTTTTTTTCAAAAACCACTCTTTTCATGCATTTTCAATTTTACTTCTGGTGGATTTTTAGAGAATCTAAACCAATAGACTTGTAAGATTTTGTATGTAGGTTTTTGAGATGAAATTTGTTGAAGTTTGGATAGTTGGATAGATGGGAAAGTGTGAAAATTACTAGGAATAGTGAAAGGCATGTCTTTGTGTTCATCAAATTTTGAAAAGTGAAGAGAGAGAAAGAAATTTGGGTATTTATGCTTTTAGATCCCGACACGTCTAACGTACGTAATAAACACCACTTAACTCATATAATGTCATTTAGCGTGAGTTGGTCCATGATAAGGTACGAACATTATCCAGCTTCTCAAAACCTCAATAAAATAGGGTAAACCCTAACGTATGTTGACAGTCCACTATAATGCATTAAATTCTGCAATTTTAACTTCTCAGATTACAAGTGTAATATGAAATGTGATACAAAGGACTAAATATGAATGAAAATGTGAAAATGTACATATGAATACAAATGTGCAAGTAAACGCAAATGCATAAATGAATACAAATAAATATATATGAATAAAAATAAGTGCAAAGGAAAACAAACAAATGCATATTATATATGTTTAAGTTATATGATATCCCAAGTTCAAATAATTAGTTGAAATTTTTAATATATTTGATATTGGTCAAATTATATATATTGATTACTCATTGAGTTTTGCAGCTCATAAAAATGTACATTTTGGTTTAGGTTTAGGAAAGATAGAAAACAAAAGTTAGAGGTTATTCTTTCAGGTTGGACAACTAAAAGCTCCAACACCTATCTTTATTCAGCATTTTAGACATGCATTGTATTTAGTATACAGTATATGTTTGAATTATGTTTGTGGGATAAACTAATTAATTTGAATGATATATCAGACATATGTATAATGTTTGTGAATTGTTGAGTTTGTTGTTTGATATGTTGAATTTGGTTATTGGATAAAGATAGAGGTTAATATATTAATAGTTTGATATATGATTGATAATTGATATGTTGTCTACATTATCAATGGAGAATTTTCTTATTATGAAAGTTATAGTGTATATAATTGATCGAGTACTCAACACAAGCTATGTTTCAAGTCGTGCTATCATTCTATGGTATTATTTTCATAATCTACTTATCTAATACGGGCAGTGTACACACACACACACACACACACATATATATCAAAATTTTTTAAATGGTTAGTATTCGTATTATTTGTCTATCATGAAAGAAAATTTAAATAGTCAAATGAAAATGATAATCATATGTTAATAATGTATAATTAGTTTAAGATGTTATATTAAGTCTATGTGTAGCAAATAGCATGGAATATACACATGTACAATGCATAGTATTGTGTGTAAAGTGGTGTTGTTCTATTTATTCCAATCCGTAGACCACTCTAAACTAACATAATTCATGAAAAAATGTCAGGCATAGAAAAAAGGAACTAGAGGGAGAGTAAACGTAAAATCACTAATGCTTTGTTGTTTGACGAAAATTGATTTTCTTCAAAAATATTTTAAATGTTTTTGAATCTTATTTTTTGGAATAATATTTTTAGGCATTTCATACTCAAATATTTAAAAATGTAAAGAAAACTATAATCATATATTTTAGATAAAAAAATATTTTCTTTAAAAATATGCTAAAAATAATAATTATTTTTCCGTTGATTTTTAAGTTATAATTTTGTTGGTTTATTTTTCGTTGGTAACAAATGTTGGAAAATCAAGAAAATATTTTTTGGAAAATAAATTCCTCTAAACAAACAGAGGATAAGATTAAAGTTGAAATAAAGAAGAAAAAGTCATACTCGAAGACAAATATTTTGAGGAAGAAATGTGAGATAGCTGTGAAGAGAGTTGGAAGCTAGTATTAGTGCGGATAGGAAAAATATTATAATAAAAAGTTTTCTATTTTTTGGTATGCTTTTCAGTTTTTAATCCACAAAAGAATTATGGATTATGTTTTTTTTTATAATTTAAAAATCTACTTCTTATTTTATTTTTCTTTGAAAAAATGTATTTGAACATAAATTTTTATATTTTAAATTTTATTGAAAAATTTTTAAAAAATAGAATTATTTTTTGTTAATCAACATTACGTTAACAATTATAAAAAAAGTTTATTAAAAATTATAATAGCCATTTATTATTTTAATATTTTTTAAATTAACTAAAAATGAATGTTAAATAGTGTATTAGAGAGATGTTTATAAAATCCATTGGGTGATAAATGCATATTAGGACTCATTTGATAAAACTGAAAATTAAGTACTGAAAAATTAAGTGCTGAATTTTAAATAATGATTGCTTAATCTAGTAATACAACTTATTTGTTTGTAATTGAAAATTAAGTGTTGAATACAATTAGTTGTTTGATAAATTTAACTGATAAACAACTCAATTATTATTTAAGTATTTGTGTAAAAAACCTCTAGATTAATAAAAATAAAAAATAATAATTAATAAACAATATCAAATATTTAACAAATATCAAAAGCTAATATTAAATTCAACTATTATGTAATTCATTTGTTATTTGATCACGTAAATTGATCATAAAATTTTGATAAGCTCGAGTATTTATGCCTCTTTCTGCGAATGAAATATTTGGAGAATCATTTTGTCTCTGAGGGGACATAGTCTTCTCCAAATTCTTTGAAAAATCTGTTTGTGGTAACTTTTTTTCTCAAGCAATTATGTATTGTTGCACAAGCCACAACAATATTTCTTGAGTTACAAATGAATATGGTGGCATCCTCTTCAATATTGGAAATCGTGATTTCAAAACACCAAAAACTCGCTCAATGATATTTCTTAATTTTGCATGTGTGTGGTTGCATTTTTTTCTTTTGTCCTTGAGCGACCACCAATTTTAAAATCTTTTAACCAATATCGAACATTTCTATATGGTGCCATAAAACCCCTAGTATGCGTATATGCAACATCACAAAGATAATATTTATCTACAATGAATAATACATTAGAATTTTAAGAATAAAATTAATTTTATAAAATAAACTACAATGACATATCATTTGCTAGAAATGAAAAATTATTTGATGGATCACGCATTGTTCCTGTTAATATTCTTGAGTCATGTTCCACTCATTCCCATCAGCTCATATAAATGTAAATAACAAATCAAAATCGCATATAGCAAACACATTTTGGTAGCAATGTCCTCTTCCTCTACCTCTAAAGGGAGTTTGTTTATCACGTGGTATAACAACTCTAATAAGAGTTCCATCAAGTGCACTTATATCACCCTTTAAAAAATATAGTAGAAATTTTCATAAATCTGTATAATTTTTCAATTTCATAAGAAAACATATTAGCTCTCACTTGTCGAAGTTGTTGATTATGTTTAAGTGCGCTTAAATTTAGTTGACTTGTTAAAGGAACAATCATTTCTTTAGCAAACTTCAACATTGCATCCAATACCTCATGAAAATAAAAATGCATTGTCTGTGTGGAATGGTTGAATCTTTGCTTAGCAATCCGCATTAATATATTTTGGCTTAAAATAAGTAGGAATATTGCCACCTTTTCTTTTATTTTTATGTAATGACTATTTTTTCAACCATTCTCGCTGTTTGAAATGATGACACAAATTCAAAAATATCACTTTTCTTATTCTTAGTATTTCAATACAACGTGCAAGATGTGGAACTCAATTTTTAAATCCATTTATTCTGAAATTTTCCAATATTTAATGAAAATCATTTAAATTAACAAAGCATAAACTGAGGAGAGATAAAATATATACATGCTTTTATAAAACTTGGCCCAAACAAAGCATAGTCTATAACAAAGAGTAATGAGGAAGCTGATATAATAAGTTTGAAAAATATTTCAAACCAAATTTGCATGTATATACAAGTATGTACAACATGTACAAATCAAAATAACAAAACTGATCCCCAAAGCCCAGACCTCAGACGTAAAGTTCTCGTAACTCTGATCATAGCACGCTCTAATCCAATGATCAGCTATCTACAATCTGCACAACATTAAACAAACACACAGGGTTGAGTATAATTAAATACTCAACAAGCGATAATCAGTTTGTTGTTTAAATGAAGTGCAGGGGAATTTCTAGTCAGCACGGGTTATGCTCGATGGACACGAGGTCGTGCTCATCTTTGAATTCCCAGCTGGCACGGGTCGTGCCACGTTAAAACATGGGATCTTTCTCAATACATTTTCCCTAGAATTCACACGAGCACGGGGCATGCTATCCAATTGGTTTCCAGCACGATGACATGCTGGCCAGCACGAAGGCCGTGCTGATTTTCAGAAATGACTATCAAATTTCTATTTTCCAGGGTTTATCATATAGTAGCATTTCCTTAATTTTCTCACTTAGTTTAGGTATTACTTATACCATTCCACATAGTAGAACATACCATTTACTTGACATAACATCTTAAGCCAAGCCAACATACTAAACCCAAACACACAACACATGTTTTCTATCAACCAAATCCTATATAGCAATATTCATTCACAGAGCTCGTGTATCCACATAGAAATTCACACAGATTAATCCAGCATTCATCATTAATATCCACACTGGAAGTCATCTCATGACATTTTTTATGTATGAATGAACTTATGAATATGCAATGTAAATGCATTTGCACACAACATGACCTGGTTTATTTTCCTCCATAGCACACAGCAGAGGATTCCTCTATAGCACATAGTAAATGATTAGCACATAGCCTTAACATACAGCTCAGATCATATAGCTAGTCAATAAGGACAACACATAGCACGTCCAAGGACAGCACAAAAAAAGTTCGTTATCCATACATATTATTTCACACAAATGAGATGCAACACATAAATGTATATGAACATTCATAATCATGTCACTACCACACAAACATTATCCACATAGGATGCACATAGCAAGCATATCGCATTAATCACATAGAAATATAAGTCTTTTAGACATATCATTTCTCTCGTGGTCATTCTTTTGCATCCAAACAAGTATGATTAAGTGTACAAATGCTAAATGTAAGTGTAAGAACACTTACATCAATAAGCATACAAAGTCGGCATCGAACTCAACTTCGATCCATGACTCGTATATATTCTCCAATACGAAAAAGCAAAACACATAGGCTATTAATTACCTGAATCTTAACTTAATTCATACCTAGAACAATAATTACAACCCTTTATTCATAATTCTTCACTTCCTCATAACCTCTCCAAACTAACCAAGTGTCTTACTTCCATTCAAACCATGATCCATATAAGCTAAGTCTTTAGTATAGGTATAATCATCTCTAAACCAACTAAGTAACAACATTTTAATCTTAGTTTAATATATATCTTAACATATCTGAGAAATTCAGCAAGCTTATCTCCCTAGAACTTCACATATACACAAAACTAAGCTTAAAAGCTTACCTTGATATGTTTTCCAACGATTTAAGCAAGAACAAATGTTTCTTCTTGCCAAAAGACTAACTCAGTCAATTCTAAGGTTTCAATTTGTGTCCTTGTCCTTGCTCTCTAATTTTCAACTCTATTTCAAATGAAACAGTTGATTATTACAAAATCCCAGTTAACACGTCTGTCAGCACGGGTCGTTCTACCAAATCATGTCGTGCATCTCAATAGGAGTTCCTATTTAGTCGTGGAAGTTCTCATTTCAAACTAAATTCAACATGTGGTCGTACTATTTTTCAGGTATGAGCACGGTACTGTGCTTCTCAGCAGCAATCAAGCAACACAATATCAGAGATCGTACCATTAATCTTTTGGACTTTAGCCTTTCATAACCAAGATCATAATAAAAATAGATTACCACTTTTACTTAACTCGCAATCATATCAAAGTATTACCAACAACTTACCATTCATCACGAGGATCTAAAGTCAGAACATACCCCAATGCTCTAACTCTACCTTTGGAAGAAGATATGGATACTGTTATCTCATATCGGACTCTACCTGCCAGGTAGCTTCTTTTGGAGAATGGAAACTCCATTTTACCAGTACCATTAGGATCTGACAGTTCTATAACACCATTTCAATCTTAGCTTAATCTATATCTCAATATATATGAGAAATTCAGCATGTTTATCGCACTAGAAGTTCACATATACACAAAACTAAGCTTAGAAGCTTACCTTGATATGTTTTCCACCAATTTTAAGCAAGAACGAATGTTTCTTCCTACCAAAAGACTCTCTCAGTCAATTCTAGGGTTTAATTTTGCTTCATCGTGCCTAGTCTCTACTTTTCAACTCTATTTCGAAGAAACCAGTCGGTTATTCATAAAATCCTAGTTGACATGACCTGTAGCACAGGTCGTGTTACCAAATTGTGTTGTGCATCTCAGCACGAGTTCATTTTTAGGCGTGGATGATTTTATTTTGAAATAAATTTAGCACATGGTCGTCCTGTTATTCAGGTATGAGCACAATGTTGTGTTTCTCAGCTGGCATGAACACGAGGTCATACTTAGCCCGTGCTATCTACTGTTTTTTGAATTTTTCTTAAATTAGTCCGATTTGATCCTTTTAAAGCTATTTGTTCATATAAATTAATTCCTATAAATTTGAGGATGTTAAACTCAAGGTGCCAAATGATGTCCACATCAAGGTTGGTAATGTGAGTGTTGCTTGCCTTTTTTATGAAAATATTCTGATTTATGGCATAATGAAACAACCTATAAGGCATCAGCATATCCATCGCCTATAAAAGCTTGTCAGTAGGAACCACCATAAGTTGTCTAAGTTGACAGAAAGCATCCTCTAAGTTTAACCTCCATTCTTACTCTGGTTTGGTTCCTCATTCGAATAATCCGAATTTTGATTTTTATCCATACTCTTATCATCATTGGAGCAAGTAGGTCAAACTCCACCCTTTTCATGCCAAACCAATGGAATAGGTTGTCCTCTATTATGGTAATTTCCTTGCTTTTTACCATAGAACTAAGAACCGTTCCATTATTTAAATCTCCACCAATAACCACATACATATTAGCTTATAATTCATGTACCAAGCCCTCATAAACATCATCTTCATAAACCAAAACATCATATTTGCCTTTATCTTTAAAATCTTCAAACAACTCAACATATGGAGACTTCATAAGATTAAGCTAATGAAATTTCATTGATGGTATGAGGATTTCAGTTAAGAGTACATTAATGTAGAGTCCCTGTCCTATATGTGTGAACGAGGAAGCAATATTTTGCATTCCCAAGAAGCTCCTCCTTGTGATGATGAATTACGAATCCTAGTGGGTTACAGGCATGATTTCTTATTGAGATTATCTTACTGTGGTTGTTTCTTAGGTTCTCTATGAGCCTTTGCCATATTTCTTTTTATAGTTTGTGATTTGGGAGAAGTTAGGTTTTTGGAAGAATGTGGTGATTTGGGTAGATTTATAAGTGTTTAAAGAGGAAGAGGAGTGAAATTGAAGTGTTGAGGATATATGTAAAGTGATTTAAAGTGAGATTTTACTAATGGATGGATGTTTTTGGTCGATTGAGGAAAGGACAAGTCCAGTAGAGAGGGTTTGTGTTTAGTGGAAAGTGAGGAAAATGAGTGTTTGAGGTGTTTTTAACCTACTGTTCGTGTTACCAGTCAACTGTTGAGTGTACTACTCGACTAGTGATCGAGGGTTGTGTTGAGTCTACTATACTGCTAATCGATTGGTGTATGTCAAAAATTAGATCTGTAGCTTTTTGACCTCCTGTCTTGACCTTTGAATCGACTTATGTTCTCACTAGTTGACTGGTGCACCTTCACATTGCTTGTCCAAAACTTTTTGACCTACTAGTTGACTGGAGTGTTTCACAATTGATTAGTGAGTCATAAATTTACTTCCCAAAACCTCACTGACCTACTAGTCCACTGATGAGTTTTATTAATCGACAGGTGAGTACCAAATACACTTCCCTAGACTCCCTCACCTGTTAGTCAACTTGGCTTAAAGTGTAGGTCGACCTATGACCTGGAAAAATACCTTCCAGTCAATTTGTCTCCATGTAAGTCGACTTATTTCATGGGAAAGTCATTCTACTTGATTAGTGTCTCAGCTTGTCGACTTATATTTACTTCAAAACTTATCCAACTTGCAGCTTGAACATTTTCTCGAGTAACTTCCATTCTAGTCAACCTATAAACCCTCTAGTGTCCTTTTTCTTTGCACTTTACTTTTTCTTTCTTGTCATTCCTAGTTGTTCAAGTGAGGAAAGCACCAAATTGACCAGTTTACTGTACTTAGTGTTTATGAATACATAATATGATGGCAAAATAACATGTAGGTCAATCATATAATCACATTATATAGAATTTAAATTACACATGTCGATTCTCATTTTTATGTCATTAAATGTATCTTCTTTCAATGGTTTAGTGAGTATATCAGCCAATTGATCATTAGGAGGCACAAATTTTAAACATATACCACCTTTAATATAATTATCACGCAAGAAATAATGTCTAATTTTATATGATTAGTTTAAGTTAGTTTGTTATTCCATGTGTCTCCCACTTGGATAAACTTTCTTAAGGAATAGATATCATCTTTTCGTTTACTTATACGCATTAGTTACCGACTGACTAAATTTACTAATTCATGAATCACATAAGCTTCTAAGATTTTATACACAACCCTTGTGTTCAAGTATCAAATGTAGAAGTCAAACGACCTCAATCTACCGATCCATTAAATTTGATACTAATATGATTCTTAGTAACCTCACTCACTCATCATTTATTACATAAAGTATAATGATGCACAAAATAAATCTAGTTATCCCACTTCACATAAACCCAAAATTATGTTGAGCATATAGTATATTCCTTGAATTTTGACTCTCAAAATCAAGGTCCAAAAAACACGTAGTTTCTAATCGGGCATTTTTAAAACTTATTTCCAATGTATGCGATTAATACTACCTAGGTCTAACGTTCGATTACATTTATCCTAATATTAATCGACTTTTGGTGTAGTAAATAGTAAATAATTAGTACATAAATAAATAAATTAATTAATAAATAATACTATATAATATATTTCTTTTGATATAAGGAATTTTAGCATTATACTGAATGTACTATTGATACATTAAATTTTAATCTAGTAATTGGTTCACATAAAATGAGCTCTACATATAATGTGGTAGAACCACATATTTATTTGGGCTAATATATTCACTAGACCAAAATTTAACTATTAATAGTAAATTCTATTTTAGTTCTATTTTTTAATTTACTATAATTTAGTCAACTCATGTTCATTATTTGATAAACTAAAATTAAAAAAATTTTATTTATCTAGAAATGAAATATTTTTAATAAATTGTTCTAAACAAGTTATACGTACAAATACCATTTAAACTATTTTAATATTAAAAATGAACATAGAACTAAAATTTTAATAGCCCTCAAATGGTATTATTGACTCATTCCACATAAGTCTCTCCAATCCTAACAAATGGTATTGTCAACTTATTACACAATAAGTTGTTACGTCCACAGAGGCACGTATGCACGCACAGTGAACTTCGAAATAGAATTTCAAAAATTAACATATAATCTTTGCGGAAAATTCTATAATTACTACTATATTAATTATTATAAGTAATCCTCATTACTTAAGTCATTCTCGATTCACTAAAATTTTATCTTTATGAATATACTAAATATTTAAATACCCATAAAATTTTAGGTTAAGTCCAACAAACATACCCACCATGATTTATATTAAGACTAACAAATTTGTTGATTTTTGACAAACTATCATCCCGATTACATAATTATACGATTATGTCTAAGTTCCACAACTTAGTATCTCAACTAAATTATCTCCTGATTATTGTCACGTTGGTCACTAAGATCATACAATAGTTTCTAAAATATAATTTATTGGATTGCATCCAATTCTGCAATGTTACATTTTTTTTCTCTCATTTCTGAAATTTTCCAAACCAAAAATATTTTTCGTGGAGAAATACATTTTATCATTTACAACAATTTAGGGACCCAAAACATATCAAGTATGATCTAATTTAACACTATAAAAGAACAAAACTAATTACTTAATAACACATTCTATAAAGCCTAACAGGGAGTGAAGTGCTTTGGGAATATAAAGCGAGTGTGAAATGAGAGAAATAATGGTGAGATTAAAGAACGAGTGTATTAGACTTCATATGGATAGGTAAGTGACGTGTGACGTGAGGGACATATGCTTACTGAGTTCTTGTACTCATGTTTGTTATTGTGTGTTGTGTATTACAGACGAGAAGGCTGCCGCGTAGATCATACACACTCTCTACTCCATTTTTTGACACTATTGGGGACATTTGCTGTGAGGTCAGGGATTTCAACCACACTTTTGGTTTTCAACAAATTGTATTTTGTAAACTTATGATTTTACATTATTTTGAAACCCGTCTAGTAGGGCTTTCTCTAAGACACATTTATTTTGGTTACATTGCATATATTAATGGATATAATTCCAAATTCTAAACTTTTATTTTTGGATTTCTACCAGCCTAAGTTTTTTTGTCAAAATTTGACGACAATTACATAAAATAAAACTATCGAATCAACATCATTAGTACCCTCATCAATTTAGAATACTAATTTTAAAAACTAAGAGCATTTTGCCTCTAATGCCAATGAAAGAAATTGAATATATAACATATATATATATAATAATTAATTAAGTAATAATTAATTAAAGCGTAAATAAAACGAACAGAGATTAAAACTTAGAACTCTTTTCAACACAACGAAAGCAAAATGTTACCTCGTTGTAGGGTACGCTCATATCCACAGGCGTAAAGACACCGGGATACGTGCAATGTTTTGCACGCAATCTTACACAGGAATCCCAATCGCCTGAGAGAAGAGTTTTAGAATTCACATTCTAAATTTTTTATGTTGGTGGTTAATGTGTAAATGTCATATGAAATGTGTGAGGAAAATGTGTATTTATAGAAGTTGAGGTACCTATTGGTGAATAGGTACCTTTCCACTCATGATTTCACTTTATTCCCCAAACTTAAAGTGCTTCCGATTTAATCCTTCTACCAAATAATTCATAATTAAATCCCTTAACTTAATTATATTTATTCAACAACCCAAACAGTGGAATAAATTAGTCTTTTAGTTCATTTTTAAAATTTTCATTGCCCATATTTATATTCATTATATACTTAAAATTGATCTTCTAAATGATTTTCTGATTGTATTTATATTATGATTGATGAACCATGACTATAAAACAAACAATTAAAGAAATTATTTCAAAATTTTCAAATTAAAAATTTAATATATAAAGATATGATAAGCAGTCATCATTTGATTGTATAAAATTGAAAATCAATTAAAATTATAATTACTAAATTATATTTTTAATATTTTTATTTAAAAGATTGCACTATTTTAAAAATATAAGATTACATATATATTAATTCATAATTTTTTATTATAAGATTAACCGTGCATAAAACGGGCGTTGAACTAGTTTTTCATTAAAACTATATGCCAACAGCTAAATATTTTTCATAATCATATTCATTCAAATATTAAGAGATAAATTTTATGAATTTATTTTTTCAATTTTTTTACATATTTATTAATAATTATAAGTTATAACTCTAAAAAATTAAATTATTAATTTTCTATTATAATGATTAATAAAAATCTTAATGCTAAATTGACATATAATATTATTAATTTTAAATTTCAAAAGAAACAAATGTAACACACATGAATACTCTATAATTTTATTCTTTTAATTTGTTCATTCATGAAAT